>JAOUQV010000040.1:8027713-8038946 GCA_028565295.1 Aspidoras spilotus
TTGAGCAAGATGGCTATGCCAGAAGAGCAGAAGCATCCTGCCATTTTACCTAAAAACCTCACATTTCAAAGCTTCTGCTTTGTCATATCCACCAGCAGGTAGGGCACAGTTGAAGAAATTACATGTTGAGAGTCTGTCATGGTAAAAAGGTATGGTGTGATATTTACTTGTCTCGCTAGTATAGCAGTTAATCTGGAAGTGGCACACCCTATAGATACCGACTCCTGTGTAAATGCATTCAGGCGCTTCATATCCAGAAGACGTCAAGTAAGAGAATTAAGGTAAGACAATGGAAATAATCTGTTATCTGCTGAGAAATAGATAAGGGAGGCACTGAAGTCATGGAACAAATGCAGTCTTATAAAGAAAGAAAGTGGACGTTCAATCCTCCAGCCAGTGCTCACCATAGAGGCATTTGAAAAGGCATAATCCAAATGGTGAAGAAAATTTTATCCTCTATTACGAACAAACAATCCTTAGATGATGAAGGGTTAACCACAGTGATGTATGAAGTTGAATCCATTCTAAACAGCTGTCTTTTGACAACAATTTCAAATGAACCCAATGACTTGGAACCACTGAAACCCAATTACCACCAGGTACATTCAGAAGAGAAAATCTATATGCTAGAAGGCGATGGCAGGAAATACAATATATCGCTGATCTTTTCCAGACACATCGGATACAGAAATATGTTCCACTCATGCATAAAACGATCTAAATGATCTCTCCTCAGGCCTAATTTCTGGGTGGGGGACATTGTTGTTGTGGCTAATCCTACAGCACCACAAGGCTCATGGCAAAGGTCATTGAAGCTATTGTAGATTCAAAGTCGTTCTCATTCGTACTGTACGAATAGAAATTAAAACCAACCAGCTCATATAACCCATCAACAAGGTTTACATCCCGCCAAGATTAAATAGAAACTCATATAACATGCTTCCTTTTTTTATTCCATTAATACATTAGCTTACTTTATTGTATTTGTTATAGCCACACGTAGTTGCTATAGGGGGCCGGGTATGTTGGAGGCCATATTTACTTAATTCGTGGTTTAGAATTTATCTTTCTTGTTAGCCCTCAGACTGGAACTTTTATTATGATCTTACCTTTAGCCACGGTGCAGGTTACAGATTGAGTCTTCCACATGGTGAGGAGTCATATAGACAATGGAAGATGTTGTAGTTCAATTGTTTTTACCACTTTAATCTTTATTTATTTATTTATTTATTGTTTTAATGTCATGCTCAGGACCAATGCCTATTCTAATGACAGGAACACAGTCATACTCATACACAAGTCACATATCAATACACAAGTTAATGACAATTTAGCATTTCTGTTGGAACTTACTCCACTGAATTCACTCGATTGTAGACCACCTGTGTGCCTGCCTGCCACCTCTCTTTTCCTTTCTGCTTCTTCGTTAAAGTCTCAGATGCTACCATGCATCTATAATATGGATTTAGTTTGACCCTCACACACACAGGTGTAATCGTCAGATATCTGCATACATTTATAGCTATACAGTGTGTAGAATCATTTCCCTATATACGATTGCATGCTGCATTTAAGTCTGTACTTTGATTATACTTTTATGTTGTAAACAGGTTTTTATTGCTAAAATGTCTTTATGAAAGTATATGTCATGATGATGGTATGCAGATAATGTTAGCTAAGTGTGAGCTGCACTTAATTAAAGTATATATTTTAAATCTACTTCTTGCCTTTCACCCTAGGTGATTGGAACAACATTTTGAAACCCAAAGGAAATAATGACCTAATAAAAAAACAATGTTGCCTCACTGGGCTGACAATACCAATTCACCATTTTTTGTGATATAAATTTAATAATGTTTAAGGATGTGATATGCTGAGTCAATAACATTTTGAATAATGAACATCATTTTTAGCTTGAAAACTTCAACAAATATAATATTTTTACATAAATCTTAATTTACACCCATAGAGTAAACTGGTTTGATCACAAATGACTACTGTTAGATTTAAAACTATTGACTTTACTGTGTGGTTAAAAACACAGAAGATACATGACTTCGCTGCGGAGGAAGCGAAGAAGAGTTATTTATCTTAGTTAAGAAGAAGAAGAAGAAGAAGACACTATATTTCCAAATGTATTTGCTCACCCATCCAAATGATCAGAATCATGTGTTCCAATCACTTCTGTGGCCACAGATGTAAAAATGCTTTAGCATACCAAGACATTTTGTACAATTCCATGCTCCCAACTTTGTGGGAACAGTTTCGAGTTGGCCCCTTCAATTTCCAACATGACTGTGCACTAGTGCACAAATCAAGCACCATAAAGACATGGATGACAGAGTCTGGTGTGGATAAACTTGACTGGCCTGCACAGAGTCCTGACCTTAACCAAATAGAAGATCTTTGGGATAAATTAGAGTGGAGACTGGGAGCCAGGCCTTCTCGTCCAACATCAGTGTGTAACCTCACAAATGTGCTTCTGGAAGAATGGTCAAAAATTCCCATAAACACTCCTAAACTCTGTGGACAGCCTTCCCAGAAGAGTTAAAGCTGTTCTAGCTGCAAAGGGTGGACTGATGTCATATTGAATTATATGGATTACCTCATGTGAGTCAAGGCAGGTGAGCGAATAATTTTGGAAATATAATGTATCTGTGTTATCTTTGTTTGAACTATGTTGCATTTCCAAGTTGAGAAAATCTTATTCCTTTATGGTAGCCCACTCAAGCTCCTGTTTAACACTAATAAATTCTGCCTTTAGCCAAATTCTGCACATTTAACTTGCATAACTAATAAAATAATTAAACAATATAAACGGTCACCAGGGGCATAGAGAGTTAGTGAGCATTCATCAGGAGACGAATCATTAAAAAAATGTCCCCCCCTGTGCAGTAAGATTTTTTTGCTCCTGCTGTGTATTGTCTAAACAATACAGCAGGTGTATGCAGAATCGTTTAAAATGTAATTACCCTGAAGCTGTATTGATAATCTGTATACGTATGGAACAATATTGGAAGAGATTTATAGCCGTTCTATGCACCAGTTCGTTCATTCATTTTCTATACCCGCTTAATCCTAGTTTAAGGTCACAGGGAAGCTGGTGCCCACCCAAAAACTATGGGTGTGAGGGCAGGAACAGCCCTATACAGGGCGCCATTCCATCATAGGGTACACATTATCACTTGTACATTCACACACTAACGGGCAATATAGAGACACCAATTAACCTATCATGCATGTCTTTGGAATACCGGAGGAAATCGGATCACCTGGAGGAAACCCATGCAAACACGTGGAGAACATGTACATTTCAAGCAGAAATTTCCTAAGTTGCTCCACCCGGGTTTGAACCTGGGAACTTGAGGCCACAGCAATATCCACTCTGCAACCATGCCGTCCCTGCACCAAAACCAATTCCATCCCAGAGATATAATATATATTTCCAAAAGTATTTGCTTACCCATCCAAATGATCTGAATCTGGTATTCCAATCACTTTTGGACAATTCCATGATCCCAACTTTGAGGAAACAACATGACTGTGCACCAGTACACAAAGCAAGATCTATAAAGACATGAATGACAAGGTCTAGTGTGGATGAACTTGACTGGGCTGCACAGAATCCTGACCCGATAGAACATGTTTGGGATGAATTAGGGCGGAGACTGAGAGGCAAGCCTTCTTGTCCAACATCAGTGTGTGACCTCACAAATGTGCTTCTGGAAGAATGGTCAAAAATTCCCATAAACACACTCCTAAACCTTGTGGACAGTCTTCCCAGAAGAGTTAAATCTGTTCTAGCTGCACAGTGTGGACTGACGTCAGATTAAACCATATGGATTAGCTCATATGTGAGTCAAGGCAGGTGAGCAAATACTTTTGGAAATATAGTGTAACAATCTGCATAAAAATATTAGAACATTTGGGTCGGCACCGTGGTGTAGTGGGTAAGTGCAAAAAGGACTCCGCTTCGATCCTGGGTGTGGAGTTTTCAAGTTCTCCTCATTGTTTGCGCGGGTCTTCTGCAGGTGTGCCAGTTTCCTCCCGCATTCCAGAGACATGCATGCTAGTTTAACTGATGTCTCTAAATTGGCCATTAGTATGTGTATGTGCCCTATGATGGAGTGGTGCCATCTCTAGAATTGATACTTCCTTTGCAGCCAGAGATTGCAGGTGGGAACCTGCTGGCCAGTTACCCCATGTGGATTAAGCCAAAGATAATGAATGACTGAATGAATGAATGAATGAATGAATGAATATTGGATATAATGAATACATGTCAGACTGTTTCTGTCTTTTGTTATATCCCATATTCTGCATATTAATATCCTACCTAAATTAAAAGTGTTGGTGAAGAACACATCTTGCAGGAACCTCATCACAGCAGTCAGATTTCTGAAGAGTCTCCTAACATTAGCCCGTACCCTTGTTTACAAACACCCATAATATATTTTGGCTAATAATTATATAATTAGTAGCAGTATCATTTCTCCAATTTCTTCCAAATTGGTCTTTATGCCTATTCTTATCTATTATCCAAGCTGACTAATGGACTAATGCTTAGCAGCTGTTTGATTTAAGACTAATAAAGGCAGCCAAATGTAATTTTTCAACAAGCTGCTGCTCATGCTACATGTCATGTATCATAGCTTGGTTATGATTGTCTTTCTGCATGGACTTTGTATTTCTGTTTTTGCAGTGTCTTTAAGTCTTTGTTTTTTTGGGATGTCAGTCACATATAATTGATGTAATTAAGTGACACTTAATTGATTGTTAATCCTCACACTGGAATAATCACAATTGTTCCTCTTTCCTGAGTGGCCGGATCATTAATGTTGTGACTAATTTTTGGCTGGTTTCCCTGGTGGCTTCCAGGTCCATTATTTGCTCTGATTTATGTGTGCAACTTTTCTTTTTTTATTACATTTATTATCATTTCTTTTTAAAGTTTATTGTTTGGTGCCGCATTGTGGGTACTAGGTTTGTAGGTTTCTAAACTCTGCTTAGTTTAAGTTTTAACCAACTAGTTGAAGAAGAAGACATAGGTCATAAATATTACTTGCTGTATATGTATTCCTCTAGCATAGAGTATGACATCAGTATAGATCATTTGCTTTACTGCATGAAAGCTTAATAATAAAGACAATTTATACAGTATCAGAGCTCTACTCTGTTTTTCTGGACTGGATCCCGCATAGCGTTTTAGCTATGGTTGTGTGTTAATAATAACCTGACTCCCGCAATATATGTGCTTTTTTGCTGGTTGTGTAGAGATTCTGACAGTTAAAGAAGAGGGTAAAACATGCATATTATAGAGAGAGGCAGGTGGACTACAGTCTTTATCTGTTAAACTGCTATAGTTGAGTTAAAAAATGGACAAAGTGTTTCTAGGATGAGGTGATATTAATAATAATGCTGTAGATTTGTCAAATATATTGCAACAGATAATATTAGAGCTAGTAAAAATAACAGAATATTTGGTTATGTATACTTTAACTGTATCTAGCATGTTGACTATACAGGCTTGGTTCAAATTTTAACGTTTATTGGGTTCTCCTCTTTAGATACACTATATTTCCAAAAGTATTTGCTCACCTGCCTTGACTCACATATGAGTTAATCCATATGGTTCATTATGACGTCGGTGCACCCTTTGCAGCTAGAACAGCTTCAACTCTTCTGGGAAGGATGTCCACATTGCTTTTCATCACATCACAGCTCTAATATAATTTGTTTTTTTTTTATATCAGAAACATTAATTATTTAAACAATGAGTCTAACCTGATACATCTGAGCAAGAAGAAACCCTTGTCAATCATGTGTTCTAATGTATTCTAAAAATTGGTGGATGCCTTGTTGTATAATAAATCTAAATGTAAATTTCCTAAAATTAAAGCTATCATTTGTTTTATTCAATTTGCCTTCAATTTACATCAAAAACAATTAAAAGACTTGAAGTGGACTGTAAAATAAATATCTCACGATCAGTCTTGATGGTTGATTATAAGCTGGCAAAGGGGTAATGAAGCAGATTGTAATTATTACGATTTACATTGTCATTATTATCTATTATTATTATTATTATTATATAATTATTATATAAGTATGATAATGTAAACCACAATTATTTTAAGTTTAACATAATTTTATGTAAAGCGTTCTTTAAATCCTTACAGGCTCTTATATTGATATTTTGGCCAGTCCTTTATAATCACAAAATTATACATGTAAGCACCTTGTGTACAAATACAACAAAAAGACTAATTACAAAAACAGATGATCATGCTTAGAAAATAATTATTGGAGATCAGCATTTAAAAAGGCTCTTGTTTTAAATTAAAGTTTTAAAATAGCTGTTGCCATTTCAAAGTGTATGGAGACAAGACACATGGCAGAGCGCTGTGATTGCCTAAATTCTATATGGCCTCCTCCTTTTTTCTATTTCTGACAGAACCCATCCATTCTGTCCATCATGTCGCTACATACCAGGAGAGGGAATTGGCATCTGGTAGTAGCAAGCAATTAATGTCTGCCAAAAAAGATGCTTTCCATCAACTTATTTTAATAGCTTGCGTATGGACTGCATCTTGGCAGATGTTACATGGCGATTCATTAAGGCCCTGTGTTACTCATACTCCTCCCTTGTAAGCAATTATCCACAACAGTCAGTATGAGCTATATTATATATTATGCATCACTCCCTCAGCTTACTCCCAAAAGACACATAGCAGTATTTAAATAAGAGATCTTCATTATTTAAATAAATTGCTCAGGGATTCAGCTTTTTATGACAGAGCATGGTTCATTATTTAAACAAAAATGCACCTCAATATGGACACACCTTATTTAAAAAAAAATGTAATACATGCAGTACATTGAAGAACATTGGATCATAGACTATGAAAACACAGATATTTAATTTTCAGGTAACATTATGGTTTTCACTTAGACATTGTCCTGCTGCTTATATAAATATAAAGATAAAGATGTTTACAACCATCTTTACATAGCTACATGCTAAAGTTTTGTCATAATGTGTGCATGCTCTGTGGATGTAACAATATACTCTATTATTGTTATTTAAACATTATTTAAACATTTTGAATAGGTTGTGCACTGATCATGTTTTAAGGACCATGCTTCATCTTTTGAAAAATTTTATTTCAGAATAGGTTCTGGTTTGCTATATGTTAAGCCCACTTATAAAATTACTATTCTAATAATGTCCACAGAGACAGGAAATAGGATATGCATGGGTTTAATAAGAAATAATTTAAGAAAGAAATACAAAATTCAAGAACCATCAAAATAAAAACAGGTGATCAAAAACCAGATAGACAGAACAAGATCAAAACCAGGGAGGTTTGGTGCAAAGGGAAATGGCATGATACTTCACTATTAAGGTGTAGAAATTACAGTGTGTATGCATATACTGTCTTTTCTGCTCTCACAGACATGTGTAATTATGAAGCTAGACGATTAACAAAATAAAATACTTTTCCAATACTAGGCCATCTCTTTATGCACCATTTACTGGAGTACTGCTCTTTTACATAAACTTTGTAACTGAAAATAGAAAGATAGAATAACATTAAACATACTGATTATTAGTGATTCTAACATACATACAAGTTATTTCTACTCACAAAGAAGAATAAACCTCCACATAGACTAGAGCCTCTGAGTCTCAGTTGCGTACAATGGCTACTGACTAAATTCTAGAACACTATTAATTATTTATAATGTAAATATATAAGATAATGGAATCTATGAACTCCTTATTATGTCACAATACACTCTGAAATGACCTAAACACACATAGCATGTAAGAACTAATGCATTCCTATGAAATAACACAATGAACTCAAGGCACAACACTCCCGTTGTGGTGCAAAAACGTTTGTTATGTGTCTAGCTGAGATAATATCCACTATACTATTGAACATTAATAAATAATAGTCATTTAGACTTTGACAGTGAATGATGAACTAGATGATTATACAATGAACTAGATGATTAGACTCAAGAACAGTCTATACAGTTCCAATTGGTAATTTAGTTCCGTAAGAGTTTCGTTATATTCATTTGACAGGCAATTAGAACAAACCAAAACTTCTCTTAGATTCACTTTGTGAATTTTTCTGTCACTGCTGAGGAAAGTTATTAACCTTGGGTTTGTTTCTTTCTTTCTGGCTTGGGTATCTTTTAAAAGAACAATGTCTCCATCTTTAACTTCAGTTGCACTTAGTTTACTTGGGGTGTAGTTCCTGAACGTGTTTTTTGGACTTCATCTGTTTCCACAAATCTGTTTGTGGGAGCCTATCAATGAGCTGCTTTACTATCTCTCTAGCAAACAAATGTGGGTGCATAGACGGTATAAAAATGATGACGCTTCACAACCTGCTGCTTATTTACGCCTTTTTGCACCCCTCTATTGTTATTGAATTCTGGAACTTTCATTCTATGTTTGATTAAGTCTTCTGTGGTGTTGCTGTGGTGACCGGCAGATAAGAGAAATTATCCATATGGTCTTCCCGTGCAACAAAACATATAACCTTTTAGTCTGTTTTATCTCTTTATGTACACGCAATAATTATCCTAATGGAGAATTATTTAAATCAGGTCTGCTAAGCAACACATGGTTTAAAGAGATGCCATTATATTCCGCACTAGGAATATAATCACTTCTGTTCCTTCTACAACATTTATATTAAGGTCAGAACATTGGCCGATCCAAATCTTCATTTTGGATTGTCACTTCATTAAATATTCTTTTGTAGACTTGTGTGCTTAGGGCCATTCTCCTGCTGCATGACCCTGAACACATGCACATCTGTGCACTCTGATTTCACCTCAAATCAACTCCTAGAGGTTCAAATACATTTGCCACTCAAAAATGTAGGATAATTTAGGATTTAGGATAATTTCCTTCAATAAATGACAAAGTATAATATGTTTATAACATTTATTTAACTTGGTTCTCTTTAACTGTTTTTAGTGCTTGTGTGAAAATCTTATGATGTTTTTAGGTCATATTTAGGTATAAATATTACATTTTAAAGGGTTCACAAACTTTCAAACACCAGTTGTATCTGCAATAATAATGAGAGAGATGAATGGAATATACATACCTTTTCTTTTCTCAGACATGACTGGTTAATTTGCATTATTGTTATTAAGCAGAGCTGTGGTTCCGATGCAAACTAAGTCACATTAAACTTTATAAATAATGAACGAAGGCAGTGTGCGGTCTATCAGTGCATAGTGTGTGGTGCATTTCACACACCATATGTTACCATAACATAGCATACCTGCTCAGGTGACAAGAATAAATGACACACACTACAAAGCATTTTAGTGATGGAATAGGTCATATTATTTTGGAAGCGATTATTAAGAGGAAATACTAATTAATTTGTAAAATTTATTTGAGTCGTGGCTTATGAGAAAACAACAATGTAATCCCATTGTATATTTTGCCATATAGCTGGTTCATTAGGGATAAAAAGTGCTAAAAAAAGTAACATATAAACTTCATGATTATAACATGTATTAAGTTTTTGTAAAGCTGTTTTGAGAAAGTGTTCAATTGTAAAAAGAACTATATAAACAAAAACTTAAATTGAATTGAAATACATTATATTTTTAAAAGTATTTGCTCAGCCATCCAAATTATCGGAATCAGGTGTTCCAATTACTTCCATGGCCACGTTACTCATCTGGGATAAAAAGTTTTTTGTAAAGCTGCTTTGGGACAATGCCCATTGTTAAAAGCGCTTTATAAATAAAATTAAATTTAATTGAATGTATATGAATTCTTCAGAATACCAAGACATTTTTAACAATTCCATGCTCCCAACTTTGTGGAAACAGTTTGGAGCTGGGAGCTTCCTCTTCCCATATGACTGCACCAGTGCACCAAGCAAAGTCCATAAAGACATTAATGACAAAGTCCGGTGTAAATGAACTTGACTGGGCTGCACAGTCCTGACCTTAACCCAAGAGAACATCTTTGGGATGTATTAGAGTGGAGACCATCCCTGAAGAGTTGTCATATTGAACCCTATGGATTAGCTCATGTGAGTCAATGCATGTGAGCGAATACTTTTGTAAATATAGAGTATATATTTACATGAAATATACAGGTACATCATCAACATACCTTCTTTTATTCCAGGATTAGCATGCATGTGTGAAAGGGGCATCAGATATACTGTCCATGAATGTAATAATGTACAAGAAATCTGAGCTGAGTAGATCAGGCTCAAAGCCAGGTGTCATGAAACTACCTTCTAAAAGCCTGCATGAACATGACGGCCGTCTCCTGCTCCTGCTCTGTGAAGACCTGGTAGTCACAAAGTATCATTTTGTTTTATGGACACAATCTGCATATAGTAGTTGACAGGACCTGGATGAAGATTCATGGGAGGTATTGCATTGCAGTATAGTCTTTATTCCCTCAGTGTCTGCCCATTAGACTGTAGATAAGATAAACTGAAAGTAGCAGTAGCCTGTAGCTTGCCCTAAAAACCAGGACAGGATATTTATATATCTATATATGTATATACTGTATACCTGTATGTATCCTTATAAATGGCCCACACTGTATTTCCCCACTATCCCTTGTGTCCCGATAAATTGATTAAACCTTCTGGGATTAAGATCTGTTGTTTTTATATTTTCTAATGTGTCTTGGGATTGTGTGTGATTTTGGGCTTCTGGGATTAATAAATGTTTCATAGAATTTTATAACAGAACCTGTGGTTTGGAGTGCAACATTTACTGTTCATCAGTCCACAAATAAACAAAAAAAGCTTGGCCATACAAGACTTCAGGGGAGAATTTGAGCTTTTTTATTGGACACTTACTAAACTTAGAGGGTTTTAAGATGATTGGTAGCTAAATTACTTATTTCAATATTTATGTCACACCAGACAGAATAAAGTTAAACTTGTGAATCATCATTTAAAAACATAACAGAAATACAAGAGAAATATCCATTTTCATACTCACTTTTTTCTGTATTCACTACATTCACTTAGTCCATTTAGTCATAAAGTGGCACTCATTATTTCTTCATTATTTCAGTCATTTTTGTAATGAATGTCACAGTGAACATTGCTTTTTCATTGCCACCTTCAGAGTCATTGTATTTAGCTAAGCCACATCTACTTACCATGAAAGCATATTCACTCACAGGCACACAAATGGTGAGTGAGAATAGTGCAAA
>JAOUQV010000040.1:8058034-8069047 GCA_028565295.1 Aspidoras spilotus
TTTGGAGGAGCAAGTCAGGAAACGTTTTCCTCCACCAGCATCACGTATTGACCTGGCCACTATCCTGCAAGAAAAATTACTTAAAATCCCTCTGACCACTGTGCAAGACTTGTATGTGACATTCCCAAGATGAATTGACGCTGTATTCGCCGCAAAAGGAGGCCCTACACCATACTAATAAATTATTGTGGTCTAAAACCAGGTGTTTCAGTTTCATTGTCTAGCCCATGTACATACCATATACCTCTATTACATAGTATCTAGTGTGAGAGATACTATTAAATGAAATGCCGACTATCATCCACATTGGACAAAATATTGGATAAAATTGCAAAAGCATTTAATTATAAGTATATGCTTGTATTAAATATATACTAAAGCACGTATTAATACTCTCTTTACCATTGTCCTGACACCACTTTTCAGCCAGCTGTTTGTTGCAGAAGGTCTGCTTAATGGTTCTTATTTGAGCATAAAGTCTGTAGTATTATTCTAGCTTCTTATTATTCGACAAACTTGTGAAGTTCTCCTTATGCACTGTATGAATTTTACAAAATTCTAAACCTATTATCTTGTTTAGCATTACGTATGTTTACCAACAGAAATGGAACATGGAGATCATAACAGATGAGTAATACATTGTGAGATACAATGTGGACATACAGAGAATATAAAGGAATACAAAAAAAGTTTCTTTTCTTCTCTAATTTCCTTGATTTCAGTGAAACTCACTAGAATCAAAAAATACCATTTCCTCTTATTTCCTTGATTTCAATGAAACTCACTGGAATCTAATTTTTTTTTCAGATTCTAGTGAAACTCACTGGGATCTTATTATGCTCTCTCATTCCTTAGATTCTAGTTCAACTTACTGGGATTTAATTATCCTTTACCGATTTCTTAGATTCTAGTGCAAGTCACTGGGACAATTATTCTTTTTCTGATTTCTTAGATTTCTTATACCGGGTTAGCATGTGTATCTCTTTTCAGTCTTAAAGTGATACTGACCTGGGTTTGAATCCTGTATAAGATTAGGTGGCCTTTATTATTTCATGCTTGACCACCAAAGCCCTTAATCTGGAAAGAGAACACCTTGGTCTTTCAAACGGCTGAGGCTTTCATGTCTACCATGCGATTAACATTTTATCATCCCCTGGGTGAAAAATATGCTTCAACAAGCCTATTAAATATTACCCAAGGTTCTCAAATAAAGGAGTGGCTAACATCCCCACCAGTCCTCCGGTTACCCTACCCGGAGGCGCCGTTTATTGCCAAGGTAGACGCGTCAGAGGTTGATGTTGTGGTTGTTCTGTCCCAGAGCCCAGAGCCCAAGAAGCTCCACTCCTGTGCCTACTTTTCTCACCATATATCGTTCGCAGAGAGAAATTATGATGTAAGGGACATCAAAATTGGCGCTGGAAGAATGGCTTGAGGGGGCCAAACACCCCTTTTTGGTCTGGACTAATCTCAAAAACCTGGCTCTCCCAGCAATGGAGCAAAACTCAGGGACAAACCTCGAGGGTTTATTGCACCAATGCTGTCTTGACCCTGGTCACACCTCTCTCTCAACTTTGTAACCGGACTACCCCCTCCAAAAGCATCACGGTGGAAACTGCTGACCTCCATCCTGTTGTGACGACTCACTCCATATTTTATTCAGAATAAAACATAGATGCATATCAAATGTTTAAACTGAGAAAATGTATCACTTAAAAAGAAACATTAGGTGATTTTAAATTTCGTGACAACACATCTCAAAAAGCTGGAACAAGGCAATGTTTACCACTGTGAGACATCCCCTTTTCTCTTTGCAACAGTCTGTAAACGTCTGGGGAGTGAGAAGACAAGTTGCTCAAGTTGAGAGATAGGAATGTTAGCCCAGCCTTTTCTAAAATAGAATTCTAGTTGTTACCTGTTTTCTATCTGGACTGCAAGTCTGGCCAGTTCATTACCCGGACCCTTCTTGTACGCAGTCATGCTGCTGTAATTGATGCAGTATGTGGTTTGGCACTGTCATGAAAAATGCAAGGTCTTCCCTGAAAGAGATGTTGCCTAGATGGGAGCATATGTTGCTCCAGAACCTAAATATAACTTTCAGCATTGATGATGTCCTTCCAGATGTGTAAACTGCCTATGCCACACACAGTTCTGAACGTGTGTCGTTCTGCTCCAGAACAGTTTTCCACTTTGCCACAGTCCATTTTAAATAAGCCTTGGCACTTTTGGATCTTGCTTAAATACTGCTTCTTAGACGCCTCTATGGAGTTTTAGATGGCAACGGCAGATAGCACAGTGAATTGTGTTTACAGATAATGTTCTCTGGAAATATTTCTGAGCCCATTTTGTGATTTCCAAAACAGAAGCATGCCTGTATGTAATGAAGTGCCGTCTAAGGGCCCGAGGATCAGGGGCACCCAGTATGGTTTCCGCCCTTGACCCTTAAGCACAGAGATTCTTCCAGATTCTTTGAATCTTTTTATCATATTATGCACTGTAGATAATGATATGTTCAAACTTTTTTGCATTTGTTTGCATTTGTACACTGTCAAACTCCTTTCTGATATCGCTCCACAATTTTGGAGCAGAGCAGAATTGGGGGAAGCCTTACTTCTGAGAGCCGCTGCCACTCTAAAATGCTCTTTTTATACCCAATCATGTTTATGACCTATTGCCAATTGGTCCTCCAACTGTTCCTTTTTGTACCATTTTTAGTAATTGCAGCTTGGCTAGCTTAGTTGGTAGAGAAAATTGGTGGGAAAAAACATAATTATTAATAAAGTGCTGTAGGTGCTGACATGATATTAGGATGCTCCATCAGTCTGTCATATAATATAATATATCATATATATATATATATATATGCGTGTGTGTGTGTTATATATATAATATATATGGTTAGAACAGAGCAGAATAGAACAGAACCTTTTTAGTATGATACCTGATACATCTAAGCTAAACCTAAAGGGTCTTGCTCATCCATGACATTGTGGCATGACAGGGATTTGATCTGATCAATATATATTCATTAATTTATTTTCTCCTACTCAATACACAAGGGACCAGCTGTATTAAGTTCTGTTGTTTAAGTTAACAGAAAAGCAAATTGACTGGATTCTGTGTTGTTTTATACTAGGTATGAAATTATATTACTTTACTATCAGTATGTTTTCATTTGTAAATTGTACATTTTTCTATATATTCTGCACATTCTTTTAAACCATAAATTGATATCAATTTAAAGCTTGTTTTCATTTTACTGCTATAAATAATGTCAACATGGCTGTAGGATCCTGTACTTGATGATGGTATACATACACACTTTTTCTCTATTTCTCTCTCTCTGTCTACCGCTCTCTCACACACACACAAAATCATGGCCTTTACTATGCCTTATTATGACAGGTGCAAAACCCAAAAAGCCCAATATGAAATATTGAATGAATGAATTGGTGAATGGCTACTAGAGAGATAAAGCTGGCTCTGCGCTATGCTCTAATTGGAGACATTCACATTTTGTATAGCAGTCAGACACCAGTCTCGCCATGAGCAGAATGCCAATTTGGTGATTAGAGAACCACAGTAGCAGTTATGCTCATTTCTCCAAGCACAACGTTGTAATTTAATGACATTTTTTAAATTTGTAGTCTGCATGTCTGCATATATGATCATGGCAGGTTAATTTACATGAACTCAATCTGAGATTATACATTTGTTTACATGTTGCAAATTAATTTTCATCTTCCTAGTATGCATACAAAATTGGCTTAGGTTAGTCAACTACAGTAGACTACACAAAAGATATTTAATTTTAGTGAATTACAAGATGTTCAAAATTTTCAAAAGCTCTGAAAATCAAAGACAATTTAAAATAATCAAGTACTTTGGCATCTGAAATCAGCAGATGATGGCAATCATTTTCCTTTATTCTCATCTTTTACATCTTCCTATACTTTCCTTTCTTTTTCTTAAAAACCTTTCCTTATTAAGTTGTACTTTAGTACCACAAATTGAAAGAAGTTTTTTCCTGTTTCTCGCATAATTACGAGCTTTGACATAATAGCAGAACCCCTTTTTGTCCAATAAGCACCCCACCCCCTGCTGGCTGCTAGTTTGCCAGCTAATACAAAGGCTTTGAGTTTTGGGGAGTTGAAAAGGAGCACTGTAATTACATACTGCTTTGATTACCTTTCATTTGGAGCATTTGGGCTGTCTGTTCAATACCTATTACTTTGCACATGCTTGTGATGGTTCCAATTCTATTCAGAGTAGAGGGGGGAGATTAAAGAGGACAATAGTCAGAGTTCTCTCTGTCTGCAAATTGCTATAAAATGTATTGATCATGACAGTGGAGAATAAACCTAATTTTTTAAAATAAATGCAGCTTTAAACGTCACGTTTGTGAGAAAATCTTATGTTATTCAGTAAACACTATTTTGACTTAAGATTACTTTGTTTAACAAGAGTGTTACTTTTTAAGAATCTAATAAATATATTTTGCATATATAAACATTATAGCTAAAAATTCAGTACAACATTAATATTTTCAACTAGGGTTCTTCTATTACTGAAATAATCTAGAAATCAAAAAATCAGTGTTGTTCCGAAACCTCAATATAATTTTTTATTAATGAGCTCAATATCTAAAGTAACAAATTCTTCATGGTAGTGTTTGTTAAAAAATATTGAAAATCAAGTCCATTTGAACAATCACCAAGCTTTGAAATGCCTTGGTCTGGCCAGTAGACACATATAGATGTTAGGTCTGGACACTAAAGAAAGAAAAAGAAAGACATATTCAGACTTTTGAGAACAAGTGCCTCTGGACAGTGTTGAGGATCTCAATGACGAAAATGAAAAACGCATAAAATCCTGTTTTAGATTACTGTGGTGATCATCCATGACAGAATTGAAGCAAGTGACAGTATTTGTGGAGGGAGTCAGAAGACGTGGAATAACCTGGATGGACAACATCACAATGTAGACTGGATTATAATGTGCCATAAGACTACAAACATTGAAGAAAACTGCCTCATCTGTCCAAGTGAAATGACATGACTTTATATACAGTAATCATTGATTAATTCAGTCAGGTCTGTTGATTATATATTACAGTAGTCTTTTATTTGGTCATTTGTTCCGATGCCTGTACAGACTAAATTTTTACTGTAGCATGTAACTATTCTAAGAAATAGGATTATGTTTAGACATTTGCTGAAATAAAGGAAGGGCTAGGAAAAAAAAAACATTTCCTCATTTATATTTTAATGCATATAAAATGTCAAAGTACAGCATATGCAGAAAAATTCAATTTTGAGACATATTGGTTCCTATATGACATTTGTTACAGCGCTCCCGTTATTTTACAGTGGCGTTGTGACAAGGAGGGTGTCTTACCCTGTCTATCTGTGTCTCTGTCTTGTGTGTGTGTGTGTTTGTGTGTGTGCGCGCGCACCCCGCACGTCTTCGGGGGCCGTGTCAACTCTGCAGGCACGCGCGCTATATGTTATATGTTTTTTGTACATGATGGCAGCCCCATTGCGTAACAATTTTTCCCTGTTTTAATAGAAATGTAGTACTTACATACTGTAGCAACCATCAGAGATTGGGATGTTCAGTAAGTTTATTCCTGTCCCATAGAGCACATCTGTGAGAACAATTGCAAAAGAGATGATAGCATCTGACATATGCATATCCGCGTATACGCATGCATGTGAACACACACACACAAAACTACGCAAAATATCCTTTCCCTTCAGGCAGTGGTTTTTCATTCCTTGGTGTGCTGGGATGTGATAAAGAGTTCTTACCGGAGCAACAAAGACCTAATTCATAGTAACTATCCTCTGCAGAAAAGTAAGGGGGTATAGGGTGTGGGGGTTATGATTGAGGGGAAACGAACAAGAGAGACAGTTAATTACAGAATGCAAATTATGTTGTCAGAAAAGCCATTCAAAAAAGATTCGTCTTCTGCATTTCTGCTCCTCCCTCTGGTGCAAGTTTAATAAGCGTCGCTTACAACCAGTCCTGCCAGTGGCTTTTACAGACAGCTGCATATAATCTTGGAATGAGGAGCAAAATAGTCTCACCTCCTCCAGGTCTTGACAGCTATAATTCAAGCTAAATATGCAGCTGCAAAAGAAACAATGAATACATGAGACT
This sequence comes from Aspidoras spilotus, assembly GCA_028565295.1. Classification (NCBI taxonomy): domain Eukaryota; kingdom Metazoa; phylum Chordata; class Actinopteri; order Siluriformes; family Callichthyidae; genus Aspidoras; species Aspidoras spilotus. The sequence continues at coordinate 8,064,194 of JAOUQV010000040.1, forward strand.
ATGCTCTCAGTGCATGTTGAACAACTTCTCCCATTAGACTTGCAAGAAATTATTAAACATTTATCTGCATTAATAGACCTTTAAACCTTAGGTTTTAAACATATTTCCATCAGAGGTTGCCTTTTCCCTCTTCCATTTATATGGTGCTAATTTGTGACATGTTTGTGAGTAAAGATTGATATTTGTTTTGAGTATTTTTATGCCCAAATTTTCTAGACAGTGTTTTAACCTGTTTTTTTGGATTCCTATTTTAAAAAATTAACCCGCATTTGCTTCCTACAAGGACTGGGTTCTTTATAATAAGAAAGTAAGTCTCAGCAGTGGCATGTCATTTATAGTGGCAAACAAAATAGAGCCCCGCCATTAACGATATTGGCTATTTAAAATTATTAAATCTGAAAGTCCTTATTTGCAACATCATATAGTTTTAAATCCAAAGAAATATACTATTTCACAGAAATATACTATTTCTGTTGCATGATATGCAGTTTGGTATATGACAAATATAAGGCTATGTTCCAGGGATCCACTCACCTTTCTAGATGTGGTTAAAAGCATCCTCATGGTTAAAAGCATTCTCACCCTATTAAGCTCTATAGAGTTATCATGGAGTATTCATAAATTGGAACCACAACAAGCACTGATCAGAGCAGGAATTATGCTGTCCTATGATTGCACAGTGAACATTTACTTTGGAGAGAGGAGTAGCTGAAAGAATGGTTAAATGGCAAGGTTGCCATGGTTTTTACATCTAATTTGGCTAGTTTAACAATAACCTGCTAGCACTATGAGCTTGTTGTGTATCAAATAATTCAAATAAACCTAATGCATTTCCACACAATGACAGTAAAAAAGGATGATAATGGTATACCGTTTTACATGTAAGAAAATAGAAATGTGGAAAAGAGAAAGGGATATTGTAGAGTCAAAATGTCTCAAGTGTAATGGCTGTAAAAAATTATTTGATTTCTTACATATTGTTTAATCAGGCTGGAAATTGTGCTAAAACCAATCCTGGGCAATGGTATGTACTGTGTGTGACACATTGTGAACAATATTGTATTTAAAAACAGTGTTAAGACTGTTATTGTCAACACGCACATTTTGGGTTTACAAATGTAGTTAAAAATTCACTTGTACTAGCCTTTGGCATATGTTACATGTGATACTGCCTCTGCTTATTTTAGTTTCTCACTTTTAATGTTGCCCCAACAAAATCTATGCTCCTGAGCTACTGCTTCTCAAGGATGCATCATAGAAAATCAATCACATTTACACAATGAAACAGATTCAAATTCTTATGAAACTGTCATTTGCTGCTGTGTCATTTATGCCAAAACTCTTTTGGAATAGTTACTTTGCTTTTTACTTTTACTTTTTAATTAATTTTAATTCATGGCAACTTTTATTTACCAGTTTTAATGGACAGAGACTTCTATTTTACATGAATTTTCTTTGAAGTGAATTCAATTGAACTGCACACACGCTGGGTTTCGAACACAACTTATCTTCAAACTTGTGACTGCCACATATTTCTTTAATGTGCAGCATAATAGTGCTTCAGCTTGAGCCTTCTGAAAGCTTTTAAGTTTTTAAAAGAAAACAAAACTGAGATAACAGTAAAGTAAGAGAATGGTGGTTCAAGAACACCCATGCCAGCTCCCCTCACCGAATCTTAACATTTAAATTGTACAGGCAGATAAAGTGAGGTAAGAGCAGTTGTTTTTACATAGAGGCTGTGGGCAATGCACGGCCGAAGTGAATGGAAAGCATAAAAATAGTACCGCTTATGGTGTACTTTAATTATAACTAAATTAATCCCACTGACATGAAGGTCTAACTACACATACAAGCAATATCTTACTGCACCCCCAGTGGAGAGCAGATGCTGCTGAGTGGTAATTACCATTATCTACAGCTTGTTTTATTAACATGTCCTCGGAGAATAGAGAAGTTATCCTCTTTGATAGGCATGCATGAAAAAACATTGATCTTATATGAAGTTCAAGCATCCATGCAAACGCTTCCAATATGCCTAACAGTAGGATGTAAATCTATTAAACAGTGTAATAGACCTTTTACACATGCACTAAAACCCTGATATTATGTAGACTTTTACATGGACTGTCAGCTCTCTGAATAGTCTCTGTTATACGTATTTAATTCCATGTGCCAATAAAGCTGTTAATTGCATGGAGAATTCACATTCATGTGCAAGTGGGCATCTGTAGAGTAATGTGAGACACTTAAGAGCATTTGTGTTTATTTCGTGCTCTTGCAAGTTATAGTTTTTTGCTATAGGTTTAGCATGAATGTTATATGATTTAAGTCACATGAATTTATGCTGGTGATGTCACTGAAAATTATGTTCTCCATATGTCCTGTAGGTGATCTGGTTTCCTCCCATAGTACAAAAGCCTGGTTTAAACGAGAATTGGAGATGACAAATTGCCCCGATTTGTGGAATATGTATGTAACCTTGTGTAATAATATAACCTTGTGATAGTTGTTCCTGTAATAAAATAGGCATCAATGATGAAATGATATTAAACAAATAAACAATTAACAATCACAAATAAGAAAAAAAGCATATATCATTTTGAAAAAAGGGGAAAAGGCATATATTATTTTGAAGACTCCCCCGCCCACACCCCTAAATAAAACGTATTACTCCAAATATGATAGTTTCAATTCAATCATGAGTTTCTCCACCAGAAATGAAAAAACTGGTGAGGGGACCCTAAAATATATTACTTTATAGTATATAACTCGTTTTAATTATTATTAATCCACAGTACTTAACTGGTATCATATAAAAGCATTAAAAATCTCATTTTGATTTTCTCTTTTTTCTCCTCAAAAATTTAACATCCACAGCATTTTTTTTCTCCACACTGATGAAATGAATCAGTCCACCATTTTGTTATGTGAGAACTGAGCAGTACTCAGCAGGTGTGTGCAGTCGGCGCTTCCCCGAACACAATTTCTGTCGCTCTAAAGAATCTGGTTACTAAGCATGAAAAGAAAGGAAGCAAAGACAGGAGAAAGGGTGGCTGTATGTCACCCAGTTTTTCAGGAAGGTGGGTGTAACCTGTGAATGGTGGTGGAAATTAGCCCTGCAAACGTAATTTAAAGCTACGTTTAAACTGTAAAATATGGTTTTCTGCACTGACCTGGCCTGGGGTGGTGGTGCCCAGAACGATATCTTTTTTAAGAAAGCCTGGAAATTAATATGAAAGCACAATAGGAAATGAAAGAGGAATGCTTCTAATACAGTAGGGCCAATATAATAAAAATCTTTTTTTATTTGGAGTGAGAGGCAAATAAAATATTTAGTTTGCCATTGACTGTATTAAGGTTTACGCATTCCAATATCCAGTAAAGAGGATGCAGCATAATTTTTTAAAATAAATTATTGGTTTTTCCTCTTTATATTTCTTTCTATTTCACGTATCCCATGTTCTTGTAATGTGCATGTGATTCTGTGATTTCATCTGCCATTGATTTAGGTTTTTATGTATATAGTATTATTCTAGCATTATGCTCCCACTTACCTGCAGTCATTGTTTAGAAATAACTAAATATGGGAACTAGCTGCTTATAGCTTTTCTAATTTAGTGTTTCATTTTTTGAGTTTAGGGTTTAATAGAAGACTTTTTAATACACATATCTAACCAGTAAGATTAAATTAGTGCTTTCCATTTTATCATGGCTGAAGAGGTTAGTTTGTCACTCATATTTTCCACCCCATAGCAAGCTTAGCGTCATAGTGGGTTTATTCATCACCCCCAAAATATAGAATGGCAGCAATGTATTTTCACACGCAGTGCAGTGCTGTGGCACTAATGGAGCACGCTGAGCCCTGCTAATGTAGCCCCGGGGACAAGTTAAACAGGGTAGAGATTTACATCCTAAACAAACACACAAACATACCTCTGGCATCTGCACTTCTATTCAACAAACCAAGAAGGTTTCTTGTAAACAGTGTATGTTTACACATGATTATTGCTCTTGCAGTGATATCTGAAAATTAGTTTGTTATAGACAGTAAACCAAAACTAATTAAAAGAGGTTAAGAATTAATTTCCATGAAGGGTTATGCTATTTCAGATGCCAGAAATTTTCAGTTTGAACAGTAAACGCTTAATAAGTGATGTTTGTGCAATGACACTTTGTCTGTGTAAGAACCTGAGATGCTTACCAGTCAGTTTTCAAATCTATGGGCTTTAATCCAACTTCAGAAAATCAAGGTCCTACATAAGGGTAGGGCTTCCTCAACATGCATCTCAATGCAGATAACATTTCAAGGAATGTTCATTTCAGAGCATGACCAACTGACCAGGTAAGCCACACACATAACAGACATATCCTTATATACAATATTAATCCAGGACCTTGGTGTAAACTTAATTGCCCACCATTCCTGGCCCAAAAATATTATATCCTCTACCATTACAAAAATACAACAAATAATTTAAATATATGTGCAAACCAGCCATTAGAGAGCACAAGCCAGTGTGTTTCTAGTGCTGGTCCCAAGGCCGGGTGAATGGTGAGGGTTGTGTTAGGAGGGGCATCCGGTGTAGAACATTTGGCAAAAATTAAAATGCGTGTTACTAAATGTTACTTCATACCGGATCGGTCGCGGCCTGGGTTACTGGAAGAAGAAGAAGAATAATTTAAAAATATGTGCATTACATGTCAATTTATTTATTGTATTTGACAGATGTTCTTATCCAGAGCCACATTTACATTTATTTCTTCATTCAAGTAAGCAGGCATTGGTAGGAGTCTAAAATCATGATATTCCGGTCAATTGTCCAAAGTCTTAACTGCTAAGCAACCACTGTCTAA
>JAOUQV010000040.1:8114065-8127020 GCA_028565295.1 Aspidoras spilotus
TTGTCACTACTTGGAATCGAACCAGGGACCTTCCGGTCGCAAGGCCGGTTCCTTAACCACAAGCCTACGACTGCCCCGTTGTTCTTTGTCTTTCGGCCTCTCCCTTTATCAGGGGTTGCCACAGAAAGTCAATCCTCATTGAAGAACTCACATCATTGATTTGGCAAATGTTTTACACTGGATGCCCTTCCTAACGCAACCCTCACCATTTACCCGGGCTTTCTATTTCCCCATTTTCCTTTGTTCCCGTGAATGTTCACTAGTTCCATGCAATTGGGTCCAGCCAAACGGTCCTGTAACAATAACTGAATAATTTTTGACTCACCCTTATACTTTCCAATAATTTTTCACATGATATTTTAATATTGTCCACATAATAATGTTGGACATTAGTACTACACGAACAGTTTACATTACTGATATTTTGCAATCTCTTTTAGCTTTAGCTCCAAAGTCTGCAGATGTGTTTGTGTTGGTGGACAGCTCAATTGAACAGACACAAAAGGTGATACAGTTGCTAAACCGCCTAGCCAATCTCCTTAATGTGGGGACTACATCTAATCAGATGGCTCTGGCTCAGTTTAGTGAAAATGTTTCTGTTGTATTTAGCTTCAATGAATACAAGACTAAAAATCAAGCACTTGCACTCATCCGCAAATTCCAACTCAGAGGCAATGGACAGCGCAATCTTGGAAAGGCAATGGACTATGTGCGCACACACCTCCTGAGCACTGCAGCAGGCAGTCGAATTGCTCAGGGCAATAAGCAGTACCTGCTGGTGGTAAGCAAAGGAGACTCTGATGACAGCATATTTAGAGCAGTTCGTGCGTTAAAGAATGACGGCGTGAAAATTGTCAACGTTGACTTAAGCCAAGAACTAACCCTGGATCTTTCACATGGGCAAGCTGGACCACGTGGCCTTCCTCCTGTCACAAAAAAACCTGTCCCACAGGGTGTTCCTTTTGTCTACGCTGCAAACAAGAACCCACTGGAAATAACTGAAGATGTGAAGACTATTATTCAAACTAAGGATACAATCAAAGTAACTGGAGGTCAGTTTGTCATTTAAAAGAAAATAGCAATATATTAAAATGAGATGAAAAGACAGAAGTTTTTCCTTTTCCAAAAATGTATTACTCTAAATTACTCTATAGTAAAATTCACTGTAAGATTCATTGTGCACTGTTATTGAAATATTTAGAATATGCACATATACACGTTTCTATACTGTGAAAAGTAACAATAAAATCCCTCATTTAAATTGGACACACTTCTGCTTATATGTATCTACGGTTAATTTATTGTCATTTCAATATCCCATTCAACAGTAAAACTGCAGGTGTGATATTGAGTTTTGTCAACATTTACATAAACAAGAACCTTGGGAAGAGGTTAAATACCCAGCTGAAATTATTATCCCCGGCTTCTATAAGCAATTAGAGTAATACAAACATTTTAAATGTCTCAATGCTGCTATACTAAATACCAGCATATTTGGTATGCCTATTCCTGAATTCACCAGAACAAGCTGTTTTTATTAATATAAATAATCTCAGAAAATGTTGATTACACGCTAAACATTTTGTTATGTCGCACAAGTTGTTCTTACACTGCATTGCAAAAGCAATCTGAAAGAACACGTTGAATTCTGCTTTTAAAATGTTAAATAGCTTCGAACTCTTTTTGAATACAATGGTTGAATACACGTTTTTTAAAAATGTTTCTCTGTTTTTCCAGACTGCAAGTCAGTACCGGTGGCTGATATAGTGTTTATCGTGGATGCGTCAGACAGCATCACTGTGTCAAATTTCAGGCTGGTGCGTGACTTTCTCCACCGCATGATTAATGGCTTTGAGATAAAGCCTGACAGTGTGCGGGTGGGAATGGTGCTGTACAGTGACACGCCCACAGCTGAATTCTACCTGAACACATTTGATAACAAAGAAGAAATCCTGCAATATGTTAATATTTTGCCCTTTAGAGGAGGGGAAACTAAAACCAGCAAGGCCCTGAAGTTTGCCAGAGAGAAACTCTTTACCAAGGACACCGGTAGCCGACGTGCCTTCGGAGTGCAGCAGATTGCTGTGGTAATAACAGATGGAGACTCCCTGGATAATGTCACATTTCAGGCAGCCAGGCTAAAGAGTAGTGGTGTTCAGGTCTATGCACTGGGAGTCACAAAAGATAATGTGGAACAACTGAAAGAGATTGCATCCTATCCTTCCTATAGGTTTGTGTTCAATGTGGAGAGCTTTGCTAAGCTTAATACAATGGAGAAAGAACTGAGGAAAACTCTTTGTAACGATGTTGTCCGTTTAACGGTTCAGAAGTCACATAGATACAGTTTGAAGCAAGGTAAGACATGACATGTTCACCCTTATCAACCATAATGGTTTAGCTACTGAGCAATCCACTGTATTCAGAGCCAAGTGTGGCTGGTTACAAAATTTTAGCACACAGCTCACTGGTATTGTTTTTATTAATTTACTGTTTTGACCTCTTGATTTGATGGACATTAATCAAATTATAGGCAACTTATTAGCTTAGAAATACAAATGAGGTGAAACCTGAAGGCATGTTGTACTGCATTTTTTTAAGTAAAATAAAAACTCAGCTTTACACTGACCAAACACAAGCTTATGTGTATGGTTTGGCATTTAAATACTGTATCTTAATGGACTCATCTGTGCTGCCAAATTTCACGAAGGGATGACGGCACATGACATGACATAAAATATCCTAATAGACACTAAACTGATCTTGAAATAAAATAATGTTTAGCCAATATTTTTAAAATGTGTTTCCCGCATCAAAATATACTATACATACGTAATTATTCTTTTTCAAAATATGTTATGATATAAAATATGAATTTATTCCATGACTTAAATGTAGTGTCGTCTTTCTGGTTCTAGTACTCGAGTGTTCATGAAATCTGGTATGAAGCATGAAATAAGTAGACTGGATATCTACTTATACTTTTGACAGAGAAGTTTGAAATCCGGGCTTCATGCAATTTATTTTATAGATCAGACCCCTCCCCACAACGCGTGGGAACGCAATCACCCCTTGCCACCTCATTATTCGGCCATTTGTTGTTAGTTCGTAATTTACGGCTACTATAACTCACAGAGTATGATTCTTTAACACTTAACTGTTAGTGACTGTAAAATATAATCGACATAACACGCCGGTTTAAGTGTGATTGCCTTCCCACCTCCCTGTCATGTATTTTCTCATAATTAACATAGACATCGGTTTCCGCCGAAACCTCACAGAACAAAAAGGTGAACAAAAGGACCCAGCATGCATGATCAATACTCTTCTACAGATATAAATGAAAACTCTCTTGCTACTCTCTACTTAATTATTGAGATGGTGAATGATTAATACTTACACAGTAGTTATATTTATTATTTTCTGATGTTTCCTATATTGCGTATTCATACTGTATGTAGATTGATGAGGTAGTCTTATTAAAATACGCTTAATATTGTGACTTAATGTATATATAATTGATTGCATAAAACACATTACACCTTGAAAAGTCCTCTCACGATTACAAAAATAACCATAATCTTTTTTCCCACTTTGTCGCAAAAGAAATTAGTTAATACATTGTTAAAGAACAAAGGTTCTCCAATGGTTTTTAAGGGTTTCTAATAGCTCTCTTATACAGTAGACCTGACAAACAATCCCTAAGTGAGCTAAATTTATATACAGTATAGTTAGGACAAACAGTATTATATAACAATATTTGGGACATCTTTCACCTATATTTCTATATAAAATAATTTTTTCATGTAGAAAACGACATTAAGGTCATTCTGAAATCAGTCATTTTGCATATCTGCTGTCAGGGTGAGTTCTGAATGCAGTGGATTGCAGCATTATCAAAATAACTAAACCTAAACTACTGGGATTATTTTATATACTGGATTCATATTTTAACACCTATGCCAATCTGTTATGTACAGTATATTAACTTTATTCAAATTTTAGGTTGTGTCCAGACAGATGAAGCCGACATCTATTTCCTAATTGACCATTCTGGGAGTATTTTTCCATCGGACTTTCAGGACATGAAAAAGTTTATTCTTGAGTTTCTGCTCATGTTTACTATCGGGCCGAAACAGGTCCGAGTTGGTGTGGTGAAATTTTCAAGTAACCCCACACTGGAGTTTAGACTAGATGAGTATAATGACAGATCCTCTCTTGAAAGAGCTGTGGACAACATTCTGCAGATAGGTGGAGGCACTCAGATTGGACAGGCTCTTTCTTTCATGAGACCACTCTTTAAGGATGCTGAAAAGACTCGAGGCACTAAAGTTCAAGAGATTCTAATTATCATTACTGATGGAGAATCCCAGGATGAAGTGAAAGTGCCAGCAGAACAGCTGAGAGCACAGGGCGTGACGATCTATGCCATTGGAGTGAAAAATGCAAACGAGAAGGAGCTCCTTGAGATATCAGCTGACCCAAAGAGAATGTACTTTGTCACCAATTTTGATGCACTGAAACCTCTAAAGAATGAAATAGTTACTGATATTTGCTCCGAGGAGGGTACGTCAAATTCATTTTTAATAACACTAAAAACCTTAGCTTCTGACTTTTAATTCAATGTGTTTAAATATAATATTTTGTTCAGAATATTATTTGAAATTTGAAACAAAATTAAATGACATGTTGACTATCAAGCATTTCTATATTTTCTAGCCTGCAAGAGCATGTTAGCAGATATCATCTTTTTGATTGATGGTTCAGGGAGCATTGACCCTGAGGACTTCTCAAAGATAAAGAAATTCATGAATAGCATAATCTCCAAGTCTGTGATTGCCAAGGATAGTGTACAGGTTGGAGTAGTGCAGTTCAGCTTTAATTCAAAGGCTGAATTTGCTCTCAACAGTTTTTATAACAAACATGATCTACAACAGGCTGTTAATAAAATGCAGCAGTTAGATGGTGGGACTATGACTGGGGATGCACTCTATTTTGTATCAGAGTATTTTGATGCATCAAAGGGAGGTCGCCCCAATACTCCACAGATCCTCATTGTAATCACAGATGGTGAATCTCAGGATAATGTTGCTATGCCTGCACAAGCCCTCAGAGAACAGGGTATTCAAATATACTCTATTGGAGTGGTGAATGCTAACAGCACGCAACTGCGAGAGATCAGTGGAACTCAGGAAAATGTTTATCTTGAAAGAGATTTTGATTCACTGGACTTCCTAGATAAAGATCTCCTGCTTAAGATATGCACTTCTGTTGATGGTGAGTATTACTTAATATCATTTCTTATTTATCATTTTGGTAATACTAATTGTTGGCAGTAATTTGGTATGTGGTAGAGACAGACAGTCAGTTGTCTTTTCTGTGGAACATCTGTAGAATATATTACCTGTGCATTTGGGGAGAGCATACTGGCCAAATAAAAGGCATGCCTTAAAGGAAATGGCACCAACTAGTAAGCCACAGAGAATAAAACATTCACATTGTCTTCCAAGATATATAGTGCAGATAATTTGTGACTCCACTTCATAGAACTGTGGCATTTTTATGATTCATTATAAACCTTGTATTTTTTGTTGTTGTTAAATATATTAGGTACACCTTGTTAGTAAAAGTTTGCTTTCAGAACTGTCTTAATTTCTTATGCGTCCTTTCAGCAGAGATGGTATTCTGCATTCCATGGTTGTAATGAGTGGTTATTAGAACCAGTCTTCACATTCTCCTCTGACTTTTCACGTCAACAAGACATTTTAGTCCCCACATCTGCAGCTCATTGGATATTCTTTTGACAATTCTCTGCATACCCTAGAGATATGCCTAAAATTCCCAGTATATCAGCAGTTTCTGAAATACTCAGACCAGTCTGTCTGGCACCAACAACCATATCAAAGTCAATTAGATCACCTTGGTTTTGCCAAGGTTTTAGGCAAGTTGGCTTGACCACCACTACATGCCTATATGCTCTGAGTCCTTAACTGATTAGTTATTTTTGTTAACTAGCAATTGAACACGTATAAGGTGTGTAGCTGGATATAATAATAAAATGTCATGGAATGATAAGATGAATGACAAACAATTATCTTTTCAGTTTTTATTTTATATACCACATTTATTTTAATTATTCTAATTTTTGCTTGTTTTTATTTTGCATGTTCTTTGTTTTATAGATTGCCAGAAATCACAATTAGCAGATGTTGTCTTTTTAGTGGATGTTTCCAATAGCATTACCACTGAAGGCTTTGCAAGTATGAAATTTTTTATGAACTCAGTGGTGAACAGCACACAAGTTGGAAAAGACAGTGTCCGTTTTTGTACTATACTCTACTCTGACACAGCTAGAACCCAATTTCCCCTCAATCAGTATTACAGTAAACGAGAAGTGCAGGATGCAGTAAATGGTCTAACTCAGCAGGGTGGAAGCACATACACAGCCAAGGCACTACTTTACTCACTGGACTACTTTAGTGAAGCCAATGGTGGAAGAGGGGAAAAAGGCGTCCCACAGATGCTGTTTGTCATCACAGATGGTGAAGCCACAGATCCACATCACTTACCAAATGCTGCTAATGAACTTCAGAAACTTGGGGTTAGCGTATATGGTATTGCAATAGCTAATGCAAAAACAAGTGAGCTTGAAATTGTGACCAAAGACAAAAATAAGATTTTCCAAGTTGATGACTTTGAAGCTTTGAAGGTCCTGCAGCAAAATGTTTCTGATGTTATCTGCAACAACACAAAACCAGGTAATTGCAAAATATTACATATCAGCACGGAAAATGTACAAGTTTTAACTGAAATAGAGTAATAAAGTTTTTTGCTGCTAGATGCAGTATCTGAATAGAAATAGAATCTAAATAGAAATAGAATTATATAAAATAACCTGAAAATACCTTCTTTTTCTCAGAGAAATGTTGTAATTATACATGTTATCATTATATATTATATAGTGCTTCATGTGTTTATTTTGTCATACAGAGTACATATTGCAGCTGCATTTTTAATAATTCCTGATTTCAATCAGTCTTTCCTGTATTTCAGAGTGTCAGAAAGTGGCAGCTGATTTGGTAATTTTGATCGACGGCTCTGAAAGTATTAAAGAAGCATCTTGGAAAACCATGATAGGTTTTATGCATAGCCTCATTGACAATCTTCGCATCAAACAAGACCTATTTAGAGTTGGTGTAGCCCAGTTTAGTACCAACTACGTAAAAGAATTTTACTTGAATGAATATGATAATGAAGTGGATGTGAAAAAGGCCATTCAAAGAATCAACCAAATGAAACATGGAACAAACATTGGAGCTGCTTTGGATCAAGTGCAAGAGTTCTTCCATGCCAGTAAAGGATGCCGCATTCAAGATGAAATTTCACAGAACCTGCTGCTGATCACTGATGGAGAATCAAACGATGACATCAGTGATGCAGCTGATAAATTGAGGGCCAAAGGAATTGAAATGTTTGTGATTGGAATAGGTGACATCTCAGTCCCACAGCTAAACTACATTGCTGGGTCACCTGATAGAGTATTTTTTGTGAACAATTTTGACAATCTCAAATTAAACAGAACAACACAGCAGGTGATCAACAGCCTTTGCACCCAAACCCAAAAGCAAAAACCTAGTGAGTATATAATGCTAATGATGGCATTACTGAATATGAATTTTCTAGAATTAAAACTAAAATAATTTAAGCTTGTTGATTGACTGATAAAGCTTTGAATATGTGTTTGCTACAGCCTCTAACAGTATTTGCTTCTTCTTACAGGTTGCACTGTAGATATTGGTATTGGATTTGATATATCCCGTGGGCGAACACAGTCACTCTTTAGTAGCCAGCATAAGTTGCAGGCTTACCTGCCTGAAATTGTCAGATCAATTTCCACTTTGCACAACTTGTGCTGTCAACCTCAGCATCCTTCTATTCAGACCAATATTGCTTTCCGCTTGATTGCTAGTGATGGCAGGATCCTACATGAAACAAGCTTTGAGCACTACAATGAAGACACAGTGAAGAAAGTTTTAGGATATAATATGACTCGCAGTCTTGCATTTAATACCCAGCTTTTGCAATCTCTTCAGGATAAGTTGGCAGCTTCTACAGCCGGTGTAAAAGTAGGTGCTATTATCTTTATTAGTGGAAATAAACAAAATAATTAATTAATCATCAATAATTTTAATAAGTTCTAAAACTTTAGCATTACTAATATTTTGAATTAACCAGATTAAAAAAAAATACATAATACATAAAATGCATAAACGTATTGCCTGTCATACTCAGGTAGTGATCATTTTCACTGATGGTTTGGATGCATCTGTTGATGAACTTATGGTTGCCTCAGCAAAGCTCAAGCACAGTAGTAAGGCGATGTTATATCAATGTTTCTTTGTGTGTTTGTGTGTGTGTGTACAACATAAAGGGTTAATGATTTAGAACATATAGAGATGATAAAATTCTTCTTTGTCAGTGGCATTATATAAAAATAAATGTGTGTATGATCATTGTCCATAGTGTTGTTTTATGTACTTTATTCTTGTGATAGAAGTCAGCGCACTGATGACAGTAGCACTAGAAGGTGTCAAAAGCACCACAGACATGCAGAAGCTGGAGTTTGGAAGAGGATTTGGCTATAGTGAGCCTCTTATGATTGGCATGCAAAATGTGGCCAGTGCACTGCAGAAGCAAATTGTGAGTAAATATATCTATAATATAATATCTAAATATATTATATTATTTATCTATTATAGAATCAATTATTCAGAGGAAAAATCAGGATCAAGATATCCTGATCTAATTCAGTGACAAAAGTTGAGACTGTGGTTATTCAATGGTTAAGGCTGAGATTTACTGATCAGAGTGTCACGGGTTCAAGCTGCTGCCACTGTGGGGGTTTTTTACAATGTCCCCCCACTTCTCTGCTCCAGTGATGCAGTGCCACAACTGCTGTCTGTCCCCATGCTAAAGAAATCTGATTACAAAATACAAACTGTAAATAAAAATGTAATGCAATAATTTACAAATCTCAAAAACTGATATTGTATTCACAACAGAACATAGACAACATATCAAATGTTGAAACACTTTGAAATTTCTTTACAGCAACAAATCTCAAAAAAGTTGGGATTGGGCAATAAGAGGCTGAAAAAGTTAAAGGTACAAAAAATTGCAACTTATTAGGTCAATTGGCAATAGGCCATTAAAATGACTGGGTATAAAAAGAGAATCTTGGAGTGGCAGCAGCTCTCAGAAGTAAAGGCGGGAAGAGGATCACCAATCCCCCAACAAATAGTGGAGCAATATCAGAGCGTTCGAAAGTGTAAAATTGCAAAAAAAAACATATCATCATTTACAGTGCATAATATCAACAAGAAATTCAGAGAATTTGGAAGAATTTCTGTGCGTAAAGTTCAAGGCTGGAAAACCATACTTAGATGACACTGCATCACATACAGGCATGTGTCTGTATTTAATATTACAAAATGGGTCAGGAATATTTCCAGAGAACATTATATTGGAACACAATTCACAGTGCCATCCGCTGTTGCAGCTAAAACTTTAAAGTTCAAAGAAGAAGCTCTATCTAAACAAAGTCCAGAAGCGCAGACGTCTTCTTTGTGCCAAGGCTCATTTAAAATGGACTGTGGCAAAGTATAAAAGTATGTTGTGTGGTCAGACAAATCAAAATTTTAAGTTCTTTATGAAAATCATGCACGCTGTGTGATTCAGACTAGAGGAGAAGGACGACCCAAGATGTTATCAGTGCTCAGTTCAGAAGCCTGCATCTTTGAGTGCATTAGTGTGTGTGGCATGGACAGCTAATACATCAGAAGGGACACCATTAATGCTGAAAGGTATATCTAGATTCTAGAGCAATTATGATCCCATCCAGACAACATCACTTATAGGGAAGACCTTGCATTTATGAACATGACAATGCCAAGCCACATACTGCATCAATTACAGCATTATGGCTGCATAGAAATCTGGGTACTGAACTGGCCAGCCTGTAGTTCAGATAGAAAACATTTAGCGCATCATAAAACTAAAGATCTAAAACAGTTGAGCAACTTGAATTCTACATTAGACAAGAATGGGTTAACATTCCTATCCCTCAACTTGAGCAACTTGTCTCCTCAGTCTCCAGACATTTACAGATTGTTGTAAAGAGAAAAGGGGATGTATGACAGTGGTAAACTTGGTCTTGTCCCAACTTTTTTGAGATGTGTCGCTATCATGATATTTTAGATGAGCCAATATTAGGCATGTCATTTCAACAAGTGTCAATTCCAACATTTGATATGTTATCTATGTTCCATTGTAAATACTTTTTGGAATCAGGTTTGTAATTCAATTGTGTATTATGTATATGACAGACAAAGTTTTCTGTTCTATTTTAAAATTATATGTTTATTGCTTTGTTTTATGTATTCTTAACATTCTTCTCAGGAATGCATGCAAACAAATAAAGGTATTTTATAAATTATCTTAGCAAGTTGCAAAGGGTATATATATCTTATAAGTATTATACAAATAGTACTACAACTCTTTCTAGGATGCTGTGGCCTCACGAGAATGCTGCAATGTGATGTGTAAATGTAGTGGTCATGAAGGTATGCGAGGACCTCAAGGACCTGCAGGGACAAAGGTATCACATGAGATCATATATGATCATGTACTGTTTATTACAAGACAGAATTTAATGTGTGTGAACGCACTGGGATATATTATTAAATTGCATATTTACTGCTCTTAAACAGGGATTTCCTGGACGAATGGGTCACCCTGGATTTCCTGGAGAAGAAGGAGGAAATGTATGAGTTTATACATTATATATACAGAATATATACAATCTTTTCAATGTAATCACAATACTCATTGTTCATGTGACATAAAATGTCCGAAACCAGGCATATCTTTTCATTTTTTACACTGAAATTGTTGTGTTACAGGGAGAGAGGGGACCCCAAGGTTTAAATGGAACCCAAGGACATCCAGGCTGCCATGGGAGAAGAGGAATAAAGGTAGCAGTGGTTCAAATTACTATATACTATATATTACAAATCAAGCATATCTGCACATAATGTCTGATGTTTTAACTAAATAAAACTCTTGTCTGAAAATTTACAACAGGGTGGCAGAGGCTATAGGGGTGATATAGTAAGTATATAAAAATTAATTTCATCAACATAAGCATAATTTATGTTTACATTCATTTATTATCTTCTGCTTAATCCACACTGGGTTGTGCGGCGGTTCCCCTCCGGCAGCTGCGGGCGCAAGGGACAATGCACACACACATTATAGCTCACTTTAGAGAAACCAATTAACCTAATATGGAATACATGTTTGGGATGCAGGTGGGACCCGGAGCACCCGGAGTAAACCTGCACGAACACGAAGAGAACATGCAAACCTCACACCAAAATTTCCCAGGTTGCCCAAGGAATGGAACAGGTCTTTTTTGCTGTAAGGCAGCACTGCCACCAAGCTGCCAATTATGATTACACAAATTTCAAAGCTAATGGTACAAGCACCACTAGCAAGTGTAAATGCAGATGACTTTTGGTCAATAAAGTGAAGGATTTTGAATAAAAAAAACGAAGACCACTATAGCCAAAATTCCATCAATCTATAATGCATAAGGAATCATCACATCACCGATTTTTGTCACTGTTTACCAGTAATATGTATATTTTGGTGCATATTGATATTTGTATTTTCAAAAAGAATATTGATTCAGGCATAAAATCATGCGAGGGGTGCGAGGGGGAGTCAAACAGTTTCTGTAGAAATTATTTTAATACATTTTATAAAATATAAATTCACAATCTTTCAACGTAATACCCATACATTTCATTAAACTTTTGTATTTATTCATTTAAAATATTGTAGACTGAGCTGTGAGCCATGAATGCACGGCTGTCATGAATTATTGACAGACAAAGCAATGACTAATCCATTGTAACTCATCTATCCAACAGATCAGTTTATGTGTTTTCTTCAGTCGTGGATGTTCATCTAGCTCTTTCTTAATGGCTATCAATTTTGAAACATTACTTGAACTTCTCTATTCCTTTATACACACTCCAACATGTCAAAATACTTTCTTCATACTGTACAGAAGGTCCTGATGCACCTGTAGACAACAAAAAATCTAATCAGTCACTTGCTCTACTTTTGTCAAAATCACAAGTGAGGCAGCTATTTTTCATGCACGACAGTCACAAATGAACTAATGTAACACGTTCAAACCTCCACAGCAATTTTGTCTGGAGACAGTGACCTTGTACAGAAAGCATCAATAAAGCAAACAAAAGTTTTATTATAACAGGAATAGAGATCACTTTGTCTCAGATTTGTAAAACATATTTTAGTGGAAGATACATGCAAAAGAAAACACATATTTACTTGTATTCCACCTGTGTTACATCAGGTACAGTAGTTTCTGTATTCAATCTGTATTTAATACATAATTGTATTTAAGTAATAAATCATACAGTATATTAATTTATTGAGCTGTAATATATCAAAGGGAGAAGATGGAGAACATGGTTTGGATGGAGTAAATGGAGAACAGGTAAAATGTATATTAAACGTAAGACTGTTATTGTTTTCATGATCCTCTGTTTATAATAATATGTGTTGGATCAAGGTTTTCTCTATCTGCACTCTTTAGGGTGCTGCTGGATTAGCAGGATACCCAGGAGAGCCAGGAGATCCAGGCATTCCAGTACTGTTTTCTTTTGTATTATTCCACTGTGCAGTAACACAATATAAAGGGGTTAGACAGTGAAACTCAAACACCTGTCATTTTAGTGTGGGAGGTTTTATGGCTAAATTGGACAAACCTGTTGGCCAATCTTCATTACTTGCACATTGCACCAGTAAGAGCAGTGTGTGAAGGTTCAATTAGCAGTGTAAGAGCACAGTTTTGCTCAAAATATTG
>JAOUQV010000040.1:8169946-8182018 GCA_028565295.1 Aspidoras spilotus
TGGATGTGGTCAATGTAGACATGCAGGTAGTGAGTGTGAAAGCAGAAGATGCAGGGGACAGAGTGAGGTGGAAAAGAATGACACGCTGTGGCAACCCCTGATAAAGGGAGAGGCCGAAAGAAGAAGAAGAAGAAGAAGAAGTATATGGACTCCTTTCCAGAAAACTCCTATTTTCCGATACTGTATTTTCTTACTAAAAAAATAGACAAAGAAACAAGTTTGTTTCCAATCACATGGACTCTTGGGGTAATCGGCTTGCATGTTGTCGTGGCCGAGTGGTTAAGGCGATGGACTAGAAATCCATTGGGGTTTCCCCGCGCAGGTTCGAATCCTGCCGACAACGGTGACAACCTTTTTCGTTCTAACCGAACGTTATCTTGTAGAAATAACATTGTCTTTTGATGAGAATACTGCAAAAGTCATAGAAGCTCTGTTGATTCCTGTACTTAGGCTTATCGGCCATGTAGCATTTAGCTAACAAGTTGAATCAAAAATGGCCGTTCTGTTCACTCACTGTGAGTCGATACAGATACGAACTTCAGATACATCAACATATGTTAAATGACCTTAGATATCATCAGATTTTCACACAAGTACATAAAGAGAACCCAGTTAAATAAATTATAAAAAATACACTTAGTCATTTATTGATTAAATATTACTAATTAAATATTACATATTTGTGAGTGGCAAATATATGGTATGTGGTGAACTTTTGCTTTCAGTATATGATGTGACCTTCTTTGCAGCAATAACTGAAACGAAAAGTTTATTTTTTAAATAAAATTATGTTTTGTTGTTTAACAGCGGGCGTTTAACCGCTCACACTAGTCATTCTTAAAGCTGCAGATGCCCAATCATACACATCTAAAGAAATCTATTGGGTTGTCACCGAGCGGGTCCTAATCCAGTTGACAAGAAACAAAACCTTTCCATTATAAACCGCACACTATCTTGTAGCAAAGCATTCTCTTACGTTGCGCCCAAAATGGCCGTTCGGTCACCGAGTCGATACATATTTCAGTTCACTCTACAACAGTAATTTTGTAAAAAAAAAAAAAAATTGTTAAATTGTTAAACGGTTAAACTAATAAAATAAATAACAATTATATCGCACACTCTAAAGTACAGTTTCACATCGCAAAATATCTGAATGAATCACTAAAACGATTCAGTTCGAAAGCGGGATTCGTTCACTAGAAGGGATTAGAGAGAAAAATTGAAACACAGCCCCAAAGATGGCGGACAGTTTAGATGCTTTATTAGACGAGGTTGAAGCGAAGTTTTGTCGAGAGGTTCCGTTGTCATACGGTTCTTCGTGTACATTGAAAGCCGAGCAAGACAACCACGGGAATCGAAGAAACAACGAATCAGTGCACAGGTAAATTACCGCCAACGTTATTAGGTGATTTATTTAGATACGACCGAGACATGTAACCATCCGTAGCTGAATATAATAACGGTTTATTCACGAAGTTCACTAGTTTCTAAATATCACGATGCTAATTCGGTCGTTTTATTTTACTGTTATGTTGCTATGTATGTAACTCCAGCCGCAGACAGGTAGCATTAGTTCTAGCGTGAATCTGTACTTGGTGCTCATCATGTATCTCTACCCAGGAGGTGTACTTCGCTTTTATACAATTACACATTACAGTGTCCTCTAGTACCAGTTTGAACACACGAGAAAAGGTGACTATAGAGACCCTGAAGACTTTATACAGTGGCAGTCGTAGGCTTTTGGTTAAGGAACCAGACTTGTGACTGTAAGGTCCCTGGTTTGATCTCAGGTACCGACAAGTCGTGGCTGAATCGCCCTTGTGCAAGGCACCTAACCCCCAGTTGCTCCCCGGGCGCTGTGCTGGGACAATTTCGGACAATTCTCTGCATCTTTTGCTACAACACTAAATGCATGCAATACTAAAATGAGCTCAAATTAATAAGTTATTATGTATAAAATTTAATGAGGTTATATACTCGCTGGCCACTTTATTAGGTACACCTTTCTAGTAAAAGTTTGCACCGCCTTTTACTTTCAAAACTGCATTAATTCTTCAAGGGATACTTAACAAAGATATTGTACTCTGCATTCCTTTGTTTTAACGAGTGGTTATTTAAGAAGTTTTGCCTTTCTATTATCTTGAACTAGTCTGCCCAGTCTCCTTTGTCCTTTCACAGACAAGGCATTTCACACACAAGGCTACAGCTTCCACTCGCTGGACAATACTCCGACCAGCCCGTCAGACACTTGAGTTTCCGCCAGATGATTAAATATTTGAGACAGGGCCGAGTGGTTATCCGAGTATGCATAGTGTTTGTCAGCTCAAAACATACACTGGCATGCACAGTCGCGCGTTTCTTGTCTCTCTGCTACACTTTTTTTTTTATGATGCAGTTTTTTGTAGCCTTTGAATTGGAGAACAGATATTCCTAATAAACCGTTTAATACGTAGAGGTGTCTGTGCTCTATCAAGATTGTTTAACTAAACTAATATTACCTAACAATGGATGACTAGAATGTCTAGAAGGGCCACACTCTGGGGTACATATTGGTGAGGTAGCAATATCATGAACACTGAAAATATATGTTATTTTCTTGCAAGCATTGAAGTTGAAGCAATTGAAAATAACATCGGGTCTGTGCTTCGGGAAATTCTTGATGATGTTTATCCATCGTCCAGTTCACGCGTGAGTTTGGCATGTCTTTTATGTATACACTATAATAATAAAATGATTTTTGCATGTGCACACTGACTAAATGCTAAATTCCTCATATTCAGCGACCAGTTATATCAGATGCTTGTGCCAAGGATTCTTGTACTCAGGAAGCTTTAAAGAAGTAAGTCTATTTTTTGTGTTATACACAGCCTGATAATACCTTAACTATATTTGTTATACTAAGCATAACTGGACTGTTATACCTTAACTCTATTTGTTATACTAAGCATAACTGGACTGTTATCAAGTGTGCAGAGATAATGTTTGAATCCATCCATTAATGAATCCAAGTCATATTTATCAACAATCTTAGAAAATCAAAGCATTACTTTGTTTACACCTGATTATATTAGGAACAACTGGATATTAATGGATGGTCAAATGACAGACTCCACAAGGTGGTGAATACCCTCTATACATACACTGTGTGTCTGCCCTTGCTGGCTCCAGCAGTTCTGTAATTAATCTCGCTCGTTGGACATTTGCCTTTCGGATCAAGCACACATGACTGGCTGCTCTGTGACTTTCAACTAGATGTTTGATAATGGCTCCTCCACTCATGGTACACATGGTATAGAAACAGCCACAAGTAGAGCTGGTGGTAAAAACATTGGGTCCACACCTCCGGGGTCCAACTATCTGTCTGCAGTCGCGATCATTTCCCATAGCTGATACATGTTGTCTTCTGATGTGCAGTGGAAAGGTCAACAAGATACGGGAGGCTATAGTAATGTAACTGCTAATTTCAGCACTTTATTAGTAATTATATGCCACATATTGTGTGTTCCTATTCAAGGGATTGTTCGGTGTGTTACAGTTAATTAGACATGGTCTTAAAGATAAATTGTCTGTGTTTATAAACAGGTGTTGTCCTGTTTATTTGGGTGGAAGCTCTGTACTATGTGGTGTAGGAGCAAGTGTTACACAACGGTGAGTGTTGGGTAAACCACTTTAGGTTTGTCATTCAGGACATGCCTAAAGTGTGAGACTACTTATGAGTGAGACAAACTATTTGCTTTATTAATTTATGACATCTTTGATATGCATTTTTGTGATAGTGTAGTTAATAGTAATTAACAAATACACTAAGTGTTTTTTGTGTATAATTAGTCAAGGAACAAGTATAACATTCACTTTAACTATTGTTTTAGGGTTTGTGACCAGCTAAGATGTACCTCTTGCGATTTTCGTGTGATGATGTTTGATGATCAGGAGTGGGACTGTTCCTGTGATTATCTCTTTTTCAGGTATGCTGGTGTAGTATTGGGTATTGCAGTGTAGCCTGAAGAGGGAGGCAGTTTGTACATTACCATTGTTTTGAATTTGCTTCTTTAGATAATTTCAGTCACTGGTGAAGGAACACCTCACAGGTGGAATATTGTCTCTGATAAAGTGCCACTATTTGTGGTTGTCACTAGCAACTATTGATCTGTCCAGTGTATAACTGTAGGCCACATTTACCAGCTATAGGTAAACAGAGTGACTATAGTGGCTTTAACCATGGACAGACAGTTGGGAGCTTGGAGTTGAGGTTCCAGTGTTTCAGCAACAGCCGTACTTGTGGGTTGTTCCCGTTCCATGGGATTAAAAAGAGTATGTAATGAAATGTGTAGAGTTTAACATCTGGTTGGATCAGGCCAGTGTCACTCAAGTGGTAGCATATGTACCTTAGCAGAAGGAGAGGAATTGTGTGTTTGAACTGAGATACAATGTTCAAATTAGTAAGAAACAATGTTTAAACTAGGCATGCTGTATGTATGGAGGATATTCACCACCTTGTGTTCTGTGTGCTGCAACTAAAAAGAGTTGGGCAACAAGTTATTAGCCTGGTGTTCCTAATCCAGTGATCATTCAGTGTAGTATGAATGGGATTCATTACACGAATCAAGAAAATGAAGTAGGAAATAAGTTAGCAGTATTCTATCAAGAGAATGGGAAGAATTAAAATGGCATTTTTCCACATGACTTTGTTTGCTGTACTTTAAAAAAGAATTTTCTTTATTATTTCATCATATAGTTGATGTGCTCAGTGCTGTGATAATTCCATTATACACTTATTGCTGTGATACACTGGAGCAGATGAAGATCTTAAACAAAGGGGTCAAAGGGGAGGGTTTTGTTTCCGATGTATCTACCCACACGGGTATTCGGTATGCATAATTATTACTTAATGTGTATAGCTAGTTTAAATAGGTACATCAACTAGCACTTCACCAGTGTTCCACAGTGCACTTGCTTGTCTGTAGATAAATATTACTGCAAGTCAAATACTTTTTAGAATAAGCCACTTGGTGTAGAAAGTAGCAGATGAAATGAACAACAACAGTGATGCAGAAATATAAAAAATTGGTTACACGTAACCTCAATCTTGAAGACTATCATGCCACTAGGGTTTTATAATTTTATGCCCATTGATGGTTTTGTTAGTTAGGAACATGATATGCACTGAAAACTGACGGGTTGAATTGCATAGATGTTTGTCTACATACTCGTAGAAACAACATGCCGGACTGCACCAAGCTGCAAGTCAAGCTAAAGAAGAGGCAAGGTGCTCGGGCGTATGCCTGCCAGTGTAGCTGGCAATCTTTCTTCACTCTGACTGAACTCCGACACGTACCTCAGCTCAAGTGGGTTTGTGGCCGACACACAGCTTGTTGATTTTTGTTTCAGACTCAAGTTTCAGCTGCTTAAAATGTTTAAATACGCAACACTGATGTGTATGGAAGATGCAGGACATTTTCTTCTTTTTTTTGCCGCACAATCACTGGAACTGAAATTGGTGAGAAAGGTTTGGTGTTTAACGAAGCATTGCATCACTGAGTGTCTAATATTAAAAATAGGTTATCCATGTACATATTACAGACACTGCTATGCAGTGAGATTTTGAAAGGTGAAATAAATATTATAGCAAACAATACTTTGAGAACTGTTTTAATTTTGCCTTCACCAGTTACTGACATCAACATAGTCACTGTCTGTACTAGGGACAGATGGGATATTTCTAGCAAAGCATTCCTCCTCTGTTTTTGTGATGTTTTCATAAGCTTCCTCAGATGATGTGCTGCTGTCATCTACAGCGGAAAGGAAAGGTAACTGCGTTAGCCCATGCAAAATACATATAGATAATGGCATTTGAAATGTTCTGCTGGTTAGAATATTTTCTTGATACGACTGGTTCAAGCTGACAGGAAAGCAACAGTATCACAAATAATATAGTAATAATAAAATGAATCTCTAGATCACCTTCAATACACAAATGTAACATAACATGCTTTACATAGTGTCTTTTTAATTAAAAAAAGGGAAAGGTGATAAACGGTGTAAGTAAATATCTTTAGATATTAAGATTTATTAGGCACATCTGTTCAATGGACAAATTGACAAAGATATGAAACAAAAAAACAAATAAATTAGCACTAACACCATGCTATGACTGACAGCCTCTGGACAGAAATGAGACGAAGACATTCATATTAAAGCTTTTGAAAATGTGTCTTGGAAGTTGTCAAGGATCTCACGAACCAAGATGATACCCACTGAGCAAGTCTACAAGATGTCCAGAAATGAAAGAGGTACTGAACCACATCAAATCTACTATGTTACTTTGGTCATGATGAGGCAACCGCATGACAACATTGACAGAAGTGTAATGACGGTACTGGATGGACAGGATATGGACTGGATTATCATGGGCCAGACTGCTAAGTAACACAAGACGGAAAGCTGGCTTATTCGTGCAGCTAACCGATGCAAAGTGATGATGGCATGTGACATCATGAGAGTTACTCGAGTTTTAGACCTGTATATAATGCTTTCATGCAATGAGCTGGTGTTACATGATTGGTTGATTGGATAATTTTATAAATGATCTTTACCTATGCATATACTAGTTATTTACACTATGGCCACAAGTTTGTGGACACCTATTCACATTTATATGTGTTTGTCTAAAATGCCAGATTTAGTCTTTTTTGGCTGATATATTAAGCTCCACTCTTCTGGAAAGTTGTTACACTTGATTTTGCATACCATTCGTGATATCGGGCATTGATTGTGGTCAAATGTGTCTAGGCTTCATTCAGTGTTCTACAGTATTATCAATGAATTCTGGGAATTTGTGGTCAGAACTCACTAGATAATCCATGCCAACTAGTGGTGTAAGAAAATTAAGATAAATTTAAATATTGCAATATTACATTTTGCTGAATACTGTATCAATTTAGGAAAACACTTGCTTATCACTTGCAACTTTACACTTCAGGGTTTTTAGCAGTTTATTATTTTGTGTTTAAATTCATGGCTGTGATATGAAAATATTGTAATCTATTTGTTTGTCATACACTGTCTTCATGGTTGGCTGCACACATGTTCTCTTCAGCCATTAAAAACGGCAGAGTACAGCAGAATGTGGACCTTTTTTAAAGCATGATTTAAAAATATACACTATATTTTTAAAAGTATTCGCTCACCTACCTTGACTCACGAATGAGCTAATCTATAATGTCTAGTATGACATTGATCCACGCTTTGCAGCTAGAACAGCTTCAACTCCTCTGTGAAAGCTGTCCACGAGTTTTAGGAGTGTGTTTATGGGAATTTTTTACCATTCTTTCAGAAGCACATTTGTGAGGTCACACACTGATGTTGGAAAAGAAGGCCTGGCTTTCAGTCTCCACTCTAATTCATCCCAAAAATGTTCTATCAGGATAAGGTCAGGACTCTGTGCATGCTAGTCAAGTTCAGCCACACCAGACTCTGTCATCCATATCTTTAATGACCTTGCTTTGTGCATTTATGCACAGTCATGTTGGAAGAGGAAGGGGTTATCTCTGTTCCCACAAAGTTGGGAGCCTGGAATTGTCCAAAATGTCTTAGTATGATGAAGCATTCATAAACCTGTGGCTATGGATGTGATTGGAACATCTGATTCCGATATTTTGATGGGTGAGCAAATACTTTTGGAAATATAATGTACTTACTGTTTTATTATATTAATTTTCTTAACTAAAAAATAATCAACATATTGCCTTTTTTACAGTATTAAAATATATTGCAATATATTGATTCATAACCACTGTATGGTATTGCCAGATTCCTGCCAATACACAGCCCTAATGCCAACTTTGATAGAGCACGTCTTTATAGACACTTAATTCCAGCGAAGACAAAAAATTTGTCCATATAGTGCAGTTCATAGATTTGTATTTTTTAGCATATATAAATGTTGCTGACTAATTGTGTACCTTTTTTAAATATGATATATGGTCAGTAAAGTTTATGGTCATTAACAAGTGTTTTAACAAGTTGTGCATAATTCAGTATTTGTGAATGGTCAGTTGAGAAATAAAACAATGTTTATTAGAGATGTTGGTGAACATGGCAGAAGTACCTTGATCAGGAGAGTATGACTGGGAAACACTGCTGTTTTCTTCAATCTGAGGTTTATTGTGATATGAAGGGAGTTGCTCAGGAGGTGGTGGGTCTCCCTTCACTTAAAGTTAAAAACAAGAAGACATTATACATGTCAAACATGTAATGTAATGGTTGATGGTCTGTGGTCAAATAAATAAAGCTTTGTACTCACATGACTGCAGAAAAGATTCACTATTCCCTCCTGTGTTTTCATAGCATTCCCCGGATGATGTGCTGTCTGAATCGGTCGACTCCGCTATTTCAGGAGAAAGTGTTGTTTTGCTTGAGTGTTCTATAGAATTCCAGCAGTATTGTATAACATCACATAAAAACTTTCATTTACTCACAGTATTTTTTAGCTGGTTCATTAGTATCATGTATATATGTCATTGGGAGGGAGTGCTCAGGATAAGACATGTCTACATCTGTAACAGAAACAAATGTATTGTGTGTTCAGTGAACATGAGTACATAGATGATTTTAATCATCAAATTGAGATTTATACACCATAATAAAAATACAGGAGAGACACATGCGAAGGATAGAATAGTCACGGCAAGCCACAGACCTCCAGAGAATATCTAGCTGTTGATGGTGCTTTGCACCAGGAAAAACTTTTGATAGGGTGATGTGCAAAAAAGCCTTTTCTGAGTGGTAATCACAAGAAGAGTCTGCAAAAGCACATCTGGACAAGTCAAAAACATTTTGGCCACACAATTGTGGTCAGATGAGTCTAACCTATTGCCTACTTTGAAATTTGGAGAAGGGGTCCATCATGTTATTGGGCTGTGTGGCTAGCACAAGTTGAGGACAAGAGTCTGTTACAAACTTGAAGCTACAGTGGAGTTAGATTGTACAGCAGGACAACGATCCTAAGCACTGTTCAAAATCCACTTTTGCAGAAGGACAAGTACAATATTCTTGAATGGCCATCCCAGTCCCCAGACCTTAATGTTATCAAAAATGTATGGATTGATTTAAAGCAGGCTGTCAATGCTTGATAGCCAAGAGACTGAAATGGTGGTGTTTTGTATGGAGGAATGGGCCAAAATAGCACCTGCCAGACCTCAGGGACTTGTCTGTGGCTATAGGTCTACAGGCTGTTATTGCTGCAAAAGGAGGCTCTACAAAATATTATTGGAATTATTTTTTTGGGGGGTGCCCAAATAGATGCACATGCTTATTTTTGTTGAAATGCAAAAGTGATAAATGTTAATAACATGTTTCTGTTAGACTAATAAATTAAAATACTTAAATTATTTTGTTTCCATAAAGTAGAACGTGTTAAAATGAAGTTGCCGTTTCAAAAGCTCCACAAGTGCAAAGCACATGCAGTGGTTTTCTTATGGGGTGCCCAAACTTTTGAGTCTTACTGTGTTCAGGAGTATTCACAGCAGTAGGGATGTAGTAACGGTCATTATCCGAATCACTTGAAATTTCAGAATTGTCCTGCTGTGAAGCTTGTGATGATCTCCGGATTTCAGTTACTCCTGCAGGAAGAAAAACATTTTTAAATACGTGCATATTTTAAGTGTTTATATACCATCTATGTTCAATTATTATCCTTATATATAGAAAATCCTTATATTTAATCTAACCCACACCATACTATCTGGTTGTTTCTTTTCTCATTTGGGCAAACAATTTAGGGATAACCTGTGTATTGGTGTGATATTCAAGGGTTCAGAAATAATTGGCTTTATAATATATAGTTTGCCTTTATCACAATATAGAATAAATACCAAAAGTAATAATATTAGCACACTATTTTTTTTAAGATTTATGGGAAATGTAGTTTTTTTAAAAAATACAGTCAATCCACAACATTAAATGAATGACAATTATATTAAAAATGGCAACGTTGACAAAATGCTGTTCTATTAGAGAAGTAGTGTTGTCTGCTAACATTGTCATCTTGTGCTATAAGCCAAAATGTGTGGAAGAGGAAAGACGGGCAGCAACCATTATGTTTGCGTCAGCAGGCATGTATTTTGAGCTGTGTGGGTTGTGAGCGAGTACTTGCCATTTCGCCTTCTGTAGTATGCACACTGAGCAGCATTTGAAAACAGCAGTAAGAGCAGTGTGACGGAGAGAAAAATGCAACCCAGAACTGGAAGTGAAATCCTGAAAATGTTGTCAGCAGCTACCCTTGTCTCTAATCATTAACAGAGCATTTCACATATTAAACAATGAATCGAAACTCAGACGTGCACTTTACAATTTACTCTGCTTTTATTGTTATATTATAGATGTGATATTCTAGTAAGTGTAGTGTCTGGGTATAGTGTATAGGCTTCACCTGTTGTCATGTTTGTTAGAATTGGTGGCGTTGTTGCGTTCACAGTGGTAACTGGTATGTAATAAATACTTTCTAGTTGAGAGGAAAGATGTGCGATTAGCTTTAAATACATTCAGATGATGAACTGCAGAAACATATCATTGAAACTGCAAAATCAGTCACACCAGGTCTGCTGCAGAGAGTCTTGTCTTTCTGTGTGTATGTGAGAGTGTGTGATACCAGCTGATACTACGTGGAACTCTCGGAAGATATACAACAATAGCCACTCATGTGTAAGAGTATTTTAATTAAATTACATTCTGTAATGTCACTGAAAACTGTGGTCAAATGATAAATTTCAGACTTCATACTGGTCTACACCAGGGGTGACAAGTTATAGTGGTCCATACGTGGCCTATGATTCAATTTTAACAGGCCACTGCAAATTTAGATATCATAATAGAATGTGGCCAACCAATGAAAATTGCTCCTGGAGGTATACGTTTCTTAGAAATGTAGTAAATTAAAGTTTTAACACTTTAAACAAGACAGAAAAAAACAAGCAAACAAAGGAAAAAGTAAGTGCAGGACATTTCAGACACAGTGGGGAAACAAATACATCTTTACTGCAGTCAAGTGAGTCTGTTTGCATAATTTACCAACATTTGATTGTTTTTTTCCACCTTAAATACCAGAGGGGAGACGATAGACCTAGACACTAGTCACTTCTCGTCTACACCATTGTCTGCCATCTACTATTTACTAACCAGTTAAAGTCAATAACCTATTTACTGGTGTGAACGTTTTAGGTTATTACCTGAGCACATTACTGCAGCGTCCTCCTTGTGGCCGCAGTAGTTTCTGCCTCTTTCTAGCTCAGTGGCACACTGCCAGAGATTCTTCTCTGTCCCACTGCAATTTAGTCGGCTGATGTGTATAGGACCTGATCCTGGGTTAACATCAACAGCTTTTCTATTTATACTTACAGCAGTACCACATCCCATCTGGGCACAAACAATGTCTCCTCCTCTCAAGTCCCATCCATCATCGCAAACTGTACCCCAGCCTCCAGGGCCAAACAGCTCCACCCGACCTACACATCTGTCCTTGCCTCCAATCAGCTGCACAATTTGCCATGCTAATAAACAGGTATTACCAAATATCAGAGAAACAAATCTGTCACAGCAACTATTATACGTTAGCTGTAATGCTAAATCTGCTATATTTTTGAGGACTAACTTACCACAAAAGATCTTTGTCAGATTAGAACTGTGGTCTGTTTTAGCTACTGTGCAGTTGTAGATTGTAGAGTTGATGATGGTACAGTTATGCAGGCACATGTTCATAGATACTGTACTTTTTTCAGCAAAGGCAATTCCACAGCTGAGGTCATAACAGAGTTGAGCCATGTCTTTCCTAGTTCCCTGTTCTTTCAGATTTACGTACACCCAACTGCTATCATTATTGCTATCAAGAGCCAACAGAGATCCATAGCAGTCTTTAGAGACACTGGGTATATGATATCCATCTTCAGCGTCTACAAGAAAATACAAACCCGATTCCAAAAAAGTTGGGACAAAATGCAAGTTGTAAATAAAAACAGAATGCAATGATGTGGAAGTTTTAAAATTCCATATTTTATTCAGAATAGAACATAGATGACA
>JAOUQV010000040.1:8227079-8241642 GCA_028565295.1 Aspidoras spilotus
GGTCAATGTAGACATGCAGGTAGTGGGTGTAAAAGCAGAAGATGCAGGGGACAGAGTGAGGTGGAAAAGACTGACACGCTGTGGCGACCCCTGATAAAAGGGGGAGGCCGAAAGAAGAAGGAGAAAAAGTGTATAGCATACGAGATACTAAATTCTGACGTGTCATGATTTATTTTTGTTTACTTGATAACTTTCGTACTACAAATACTGGTGATCAGGCTTGAATATTAACAACCGATTTCAAAGCTTTGTAGGCAACTCATTGTTCTTGACGTTGTTGTACAGCGGACCATAATTGAACTGTGAATCTCATAATAACTGTGTTTATTTTATATTTCCATTTAGAAGCACACTCACCCTGCTTGGCTCACAGCCTAGCACATGTTGTCTTAAGCAATTTCCGTGGGTATACGTTGTAAAACCATGCCCAGCTTGTTTTTATATACTCAAAAAAATCAAAACAAGGATATTTTAAATGGACTTTGATCTTGAAACAGTGAGTCAGGATTGCAGGATAAGTACAACCAAATGACGCAGCATTACACCTGAGTAAATGAGGCCCAGAAGAACAGTATAAATAGCCCTTTAGCATTTGTGCTATTCAATGCTTGCTGACTCAAAAGTAAAATATTTTAATTGAGTAAATGTCTCTTTTTGGTATACTATTACTATAGACTAACAGGTGCATTCTTGAATGTTCTGGGAATTCATCATTTTAAATAGCACAGGTACATCGTGGGTGGGAACATAGTGTACTGTATGGAAAAAAACAATGACTGAATTATTTTTAAAATCTTCAGTAATTTGTATGTATTTAATATTTATGGAGCTCCAACCTGAAGCCTTCCACAAGCAAATATTCTAATTTATAATAGAACATTTACCAGTATACTGGAAATGTCCAGTGTTGATATGGTTATATAACTTACTTTTTTTCTCTACCCTTGCCATGAAGCAATCTTGCCCTGCACATTATGTTCAGTTTTGGTGTAATAATAGGCTCTTGCTTATGTTGCAGTTACATCATATAAGACTAACTGTTGTTTTCCAACTTCAACTAGGAAAAGCTTTACCTTGTTTTCTGTCTTCTAAAGCTACATTTCGGAAGCTTTCCAATGTCATAAGCCAAACCTGTAAGGAAGACAAATGAATATATGAAAATCACGTGTCCAGCTTTGGATTATTATAAGTATATAATAAATCACACCAAATTGCTTGTTTTTAGCATGACCACAGCTGTTATTGTTCTGTCAGATTTCTCAGAATTTCACATTTTGTTCCTGTAGGTTTTTTTGCCTTTGTTTTCCTGTGACCCTGTATTTCTAACATTCTACATGACTAATACTTCCCTGAGTTTTAGTTATGCAACTTGATCTCAAACTAACCTGAGTCATTAGTCATTTTTATCTATAATTATTGTATGATTTACGTTTCAGTGTAAAGGATTGTGTTGATGCAGAGTGGAACAGCTTCTACTGGCCATGTATGCTGGTAGATTTTGTGTTACTGTACAATTAAGAAAAATACAAATATACATATATATATATATACACATTTTTTTTAGATCAGAAGTATTTTGCTACATTTATTTGATTTTCTAGGTAAAATGTAATGTTGTTGTTTATGACATACTGTATTTCTGTTTTACAGTTTTCAATAATTAAGGGACTGCAGCCTTAATGTACTACAAGTGACCATCTGTATTACAGTTCTTGTACTGCCAGTCAGTGATTTTCTAGGTTTTACATGTACTAGAACCTTTTTGGCTTCCATCTTCTGGAAGTTGACGTCTGTCTGTCGCTCTGCCTATCTATATATCTATCGTGCATTTGATGCCTGATTTTAATTATTTTGTTTTTCACTAATCATTTTGGTATGCCATTATAAGAGCTGCATTGAATGGCAGGAAGTTGCATCTGCCTATTGTCAGACTGCCTCAGGGTGGGAACTAATACCTTTGCATATGTACTGATGCAATACTTCACTTAGATGTCAATTACTAAGTTTCATGTTTGTGTGTGTATGTTACACATCATCTGCCCAAATAAGCACTGTATTGCTTGTCTGTCTGTGCCATTTACCCTACTTCAAACTGATTCAACAAAACAAACAAGCTATTAATTATTAATTGTCTTTGTCATGTCCACTGTCATTGATTTTGTGATGGTTGGCTGCACAGATGTGTTTGTGGAATAGGACAAAGCTGACTGAGCATCTCAAATACTTGTCAGCTCCAATGGCGTTATAGCTTTGGCAAAATTAATGATGCTGCAAATGTTGGGCTTGAATTGCTCATTATGAACACAGTAGTCCTCTTAACATTTCATACCTCTACCTTGTTGAGTCTTGGCCAATTTTTCATCTTCACTAACTGTTTACAGTATACTCGATTCAACTATTTTTATTCGACTATTTTATTAGTCGCACTTGTCCCCAGTATTAGATTAAGTGTTAACTGCTAAGTCTGTTCAGTGTAAAACTTGTATATTTTTTGTCCTATACTTAAAAATTCTGAATTAATTTCTCGTGTCAGAATTTTAATCTATGACGGTTTTTCTTTGAACCTTATGGGTGCATAAAATTAAATAATTTTTTCAATAAATTATACACGACACTGCTCAGGTGTTATAAGAACCTAGGTTGCTCCAATAGTGGCCTTCTGCTGTTCTGCATTATTGGGTCTAGCATATCGTATCTTCTTCACAGTATCTCATAAATTTTCTATAGTCTTAAGGTCAGGTGAGTTTGCTGGACAATTAAGAACAGGGATACCATGGTCCTTAAACCTGGTTCTTGTAGCTTTGGCACTGTGTGCAGCTGGAGTCAGTGCTTTAAGAACAGACATATGCAAGGTCCCAGAGTCTGGAGGAAGAGAGGAGAAGCACTGAATTCACGTCACTTGAGGTCTAGTTTAAAATTTCCACAGTCAGTGATGGTTTGGGGAGCCATGCCATCTGCTGGTGTTGGTCCACTGTGTTTTCTGAGATCCAAGGTCAACGCAGCCGTCTACCAGGACGTTTTAGCACACCTCATGCTTCCTGCTGCTGACCAACTTTTGGGAGATGCTGATTTCATTTTCCAACAGGTCTTGGTACTTTTACACGGTGCCAAAGCTACAAGTATCTGGTTTCAGGACCATGGTATCTCTGTTCTTAATTGTCCAGCAAACTCCCATAACCTTAACACTGTAGAAAATGTATAGGGTACTGTGAAGATGCGATATGCCAGACCCAACAATGCAGAACAGCCGAAGGCCACTATCGGAACAACTTTGGTTCTCATAACACCTGAACAGTGCCACAGAATGATCCACCTTATGCCATGTCGCATTGCTGCAGTAAATTCAGGCAAAAGGAACCCCAACTAAGTATTGAGTTCTGTACATGCTCGTACGTTTCATGTTCATACTTTTCAGTTGACCAGCATTTCTAAAAATCCTTTTTTTGTATTGGTTTAAAATAATATTCTAATTTTCTGAGATACTGAATTTGATTTTTTATTAGTTGTCAATTATAATCATCAAATCAAAATAAATAAACACTTGAAATATATCAGTCTGAGTGTAATGAATGTGTATAGTATACAAGTTTCACATTTTGAATGGAATTATGGAAATAAATCAACATTTTCCTGATATACTAATTTTATGACTAGCACCTGTATGACACAGCAGCCCAAAGAATAGGATTATGCATTATGCACTTTGTATTGCCTTCCATGAAAACTCTCATAAACACTGGGTTACTGATGTACTATTTGCACATAGCAAAAATGTTTTAAACAAGTCTGGCAGAGAGCTCACAAATGCTATAATAAGAGGGGACAGAAGAGATGGTCTAAATATCTTTAAATTATTTACATTTTAGGCTTATGATTATGCAAGGTAACATTGCAAATCCAGGGTGGATTTTGTTGTCTGGTTAACATTTTGCTTTATTAATTATATATTCTTCTTTTATGCAAAATTTTATTTGTCAGTATATTGTTTATCTATTTTTACTTACTCATTTAAACACTGTAAAATATTTAGCCACATTTACAGTATGTATAAATGATCCTATACACATAAAGATCATCATCATCAGTAGTAGTAGTATGAGTATAATTAGCAAAAGGTAACACTGTAGTAAAGATATGTGGTGCTATGCTTAGCAACAAACAAGTACCGTTTACCTTCATTATATTTGGAGTAGTTGCTCATATTGTTACACAGGTTGTGAAATGTGATAATGTTGTTTGATGACTGAGGGTAAGTTGGATTAGTTTATAGGGGGATATTTAAATGTGCTCTATTTTGTTTCGCACACTCTGCAGTCTCCAGCATCCTACCTTGCAGGCCGGCCAGAATGGTGTCTTTGTTTATCCCTGAATAAAGTCTTAATTAACTTAACACTCTTTTAATTGCTATTGTTATTCCATAGACCAACTGCTCCTCTTTCTTAGCATGCTCTCCAGATCCGCCTGTTTCAGAGGATCTCTTTTGTCATACCCAGAGGCTTATAGAAATCTTCACGACAACTGTGTCACTAAGGCCAGTCTTTTGTTTCTGACTTATGGGACAAGACTTAAGAACCTGTCCCCTACATGCACATATCTGATCAGTGGTAGCTTGGTGGTTAAGGTTCTGGGTTACGTATCAGATGGATGGGGTTTAAGACTTGTGGGTCATTGACCAAGGGTTTCATGGCCGATAAAGCCGGTATATGTGAATAATGCCTTTTTATTGTATTAGATAGTACAATGTGGGTTCCTGGCAAAAGAACAAGCCAACAACGGAAATATGTTTCGTTTAAATCCGTCTATAAAATACTGTCGATCAAAATGGAATTGAATACCGTCCGCTATTTTATTAACCATTACGACTTTAGATTATCTCCCAAACTTGTCCAGTCTTGCCTTTCTTGGGACTGGTCACGTGCGTTAGTGACAGTCAGTCACATCCAGGCGAGGCGTCTGATTGGCCAGCCAACTTAAAACAGGTCCCTCCCACAGGCTATGCGAAGTTACGTCAGCAACACTCAGCTGCGCATTTTGCACAACAATAACAAAGGAGCGCAGTGAGAGAACACGAAGGGTGTCGGAGAGGCACAAGTTTGTTTATAAGGGATCACAAAATAGCGTTTTTTCTTCAGAGAAGAAGTGTATATAGAGATAGATTGATAGTGTGTAGCACATTCTACCTCAGCTGAATTTTTGTTTTTTTCCTTTTTGTTCCTTCAAAGGAAACTAAACGGTTACCATCTTCCTGTTTACAATCATTATCTGCCGCAGGTGAGTCTGGTAAACACGATGATCTGGATCTATGTTCAGATTTAAAGCGTGTTGGGTTTCAGTCACTTTTACGTGTAAACTCTTAACCAGATTACTAAGTGATGTGTGGAATCCGTGTTCCAGTGTCTTTGCCGACTTTCTTAGGCTGCCGTAAGGGTGATGTAAAAATAACAAATATGTTCTGGCTTTTTGTCGAACGCACTGTTTTCTACTCGTTTGCCAGAGTTCGCCTGCTTTATTTTTGCTCAGCTGTAGGCCTTCATTAGCT
Source organism: Aspidoras spilotus (assembly GCA_028565295.1). Taxonomy (NCBI): domain Eukaryota; kingdom Metazoa; phylum Chordata; class Actinopteri; order Siluriformes; family Callichthyidae; genus Aspidoras; species Aspidoras spilotus. Next base: position 8,232,619 of record JAOUQV010000040.1, read on the forward strand.
TCGGGTGGTGTAGAGTTTCTGTTCGGATCCTCCCTATGTATATCGCCAGACAACTCTACATCCTTTGTGTTTGTTTACCATGTCTTAACTTACCTTATATGTGAACCACACTTGGTCGCCTTTTTTCAGAGTTCCCTAAGAAATGGTCTAATGCACACTACATGTACTTTACTTTGTCTCAGAAACTGGTTATGAGCGCTTTATACTTGGTTAACTGCGATGTTTTACTAACAGATTCACGGCTGTAAGGATCTCCATGTAATGCTGTGTGTATACTGTTGAATATTTTGTATATGACTTCCATAAACAAGGAAATTGTCTAAAAGGGCCCTGAGGTGACGGAGAGTGACAGGGGCTCTGAGTGATCCTGCAGAACAATAACCCGTCCATTAGAATAAGTTCTCTGTGGCACCCCTGCTGGTGTGATGCTGCACTCAACACAACTGGATAATAACATTCAGTTACTGGATTGCCCAAAGGTCCGTGTTTACCACAGGCCATATTATCACATTACCTGTCTTTCCCAGTTCATTGTCTCACAGCAGGAATCACGTCAAAATTGTTAATTGTCATCAATAATATGCTAGAAATACAAGAGATAGAGTTCAAATAGCCAATGCTTTACTTATCAATGTAATGTAGTAGTCCCTGTACATGTAAAACATACTACAGTGAGCAAGTGTGAGACACTGAGGTGTCTGTTGTCAGATAAAAATGCTGGAGGATGTATAGCTCTTATATGCAAAATGCATTAGATGATCTGCTGATTACACTAGGTGTCTCCTTTGTTTGAAGTAATAGAATATCATTACTTGATCTGGATATGAAGATTGCTTTTAAACTACAACGTTTCATTTGGAATGGTTTTCATATGATGGTGAGAAAATGTTTATCCAGGTGCAGTTTAAACTTTGCAATTGACAGTGATGAATTTGTATTACCTGTTCCCTATTACACAAACCATTGAATAATAGGCTAATTTAGCAGGTGTGTTATAGCATGTTTGTTGCCCAGCTTTCTGGCAACAAATGTTTTAAACTTATCAGCCTATGGCATCCACAGGGTCATTAATGGCTTACATGCAACTGCATTTATTAATTTGGTTCTTGTTATTTGAGATCTGACTGTGTATTCTTGTGTTGTTCTCTTCTTTCACACTCTCTCTTTCTCTCTCTCTCTCTGTCATGCAGGTCCACTTTTTTGCAGGACTAGTAAACCTTGTCAAAGTTATGAGTGAGCTTTAAGTGTTCCTGATACGGGAAGGAGAAACTCATGCACTTCAACACCTTTCCAGAGGCTTCTGTTAGTGGTTGTAACAGCTAATGACCAAAGAGCTACATCAGCAAGCAATTCTAGCAGGACTGATCTGGCCCTCTCCTCTTCTCCCAACTCCCTCACCATGTTCCAGAGGTTCACCAGCATCCTATTTGGAGATGTTCTGGAGGAGGCCATTGGATGTTCTGCAGATGTGGGCTTTAACAGAAACGAAGCAGATGAGGATTGGATCTTTGTTGATTATCTTGGTTAGTTATGTTTCATAGAGAGGTTCCATATACATTTTTTGATTTGGGTTGAGCTGTGAATGTAATTTTTACAGTTTTTAAAAAAGTCTATACCTTCAGAAAAGTGACTAATTTTGTTAATTAGAAAGTCATATTTGCAATGACATTGTGACCACTGATAATTTGGTTAATGGCATGGATGTCTGACCTGCCAGAGAGACATATTGCAGATGGCAGACTGCATTGTGAAACTATTTAACATGCACATTAGATCTGTTTAGCTGTGGTATCTTGCATGAGGTAGGGCATTTGGGACCAACAAACCTGTTAGTATATGTGTAAAAATAGCGCTATTTCAGGCGATAGGAATTCATTGAAGACATGGGATAAAATTTATATGTGTGTCTAGACACTTTTAAATGAAGAGAGATGGCAAAATTTAAGTGTAGCGTTATATGCCATTTCATTTGTTTTTACTTGGCGGAGGAAGTGTGTAAGCAAAAAGATTAAATGTAAATGTGTCAAGCTTTTTTACCTTCAACTCAAGCTTTGAGTTGAAGGTAAAAATTATCATGTAATTTTACGCCTAATTTGGCAGATGCTATTGTTTAGTCTGCTCATGATAATGAGAGTATACTGTTTCATTGACCAGGAAAGAGTGCAGTTAAGGTGAGTGCAGATTGGATATCTCAGATGGTTATTCTCTTCTGTAGTGTAATAAAATTAAACGGAGTGAAATTATGTTTATTAGACAAGCTTAATTGGCTTAATAGACCACTAGAAGCTGGTAAAGTAAAGCCATGGTCTCTTAGAAACTAAAGGTTTCCTTAAATGTAAAGTAAGTTAATGGGTTGAGAGACAACGTAAAAGGAATCAAAATCTCACATTAATGGTGATGGAAACTCCATATTGAAACTGTAGTTCATGAGCGAATACGGGTTATATATTAGCATAAGCAAGGATGCAAAAATATAAAAAATAAGTAACCTTGTATTTCTTGGAGAAAAATATTCTAAGAGTTGTGTTTTATTAGTTACTTTGCTTATTCAGCAAAATCAATAAGTAATACGAATTTGCTATATTTTTATCTTTCAAAAAACAACTGGATTAAACAGAGCTTGGCTTGTAGTTGGATTGCTCTGCAAATAGATTTTGCTAAAGGCCATTTTTGTTTGATTGATTTTGGGTTCACTGTGTATTGCGCCCTCTACAGATAGTGACATGTAATGCACAATGTCAAGTTCCAATTGTTTACAGGACTGGCTGATGATAACAAAAAAATTAAAACAGCAATGATCTATGAAACCATGCGTTTGCACTAGAGTTTGTTGACTATGCACAAACATCTGGCTTAGTGTATTTGATTTTTATGGATATTTTATAAATGTTTTTTTTAATTCTGTGTGTGGTTGTTGCTTATTTAATTTTTTTTGTTGGAATGTAAACATTGATCCTTACTTGTTTCTCTAGCTGAAGCTTGCTCCAGTGCCTGCGGTGATGACCTGATAGAGGTCAGCTCAGATAATATAGATGTTCCTGACTGCCCTCTGCACTGTTCCTCCTGCTCCTCTTTGGACTCGGCAGCAGACATGGAGCCCGAAGACAGAGGATTCTTGCACCTGGATGCAGAATGTGATCTGGAGGAAAGCTGGTTTATCACACCGCCACCCTGCTTCACAGCTGGAGGAAGGGGCCCAGTGCTTCTGGAGACTAGTCCTCTGGAGAACCTACTGATTGAGCACCCCAGCATGTCTGTCTATGCTGTGCATAGCTCACACCACTGCCAGCTAAATGAAAATGCTTGCGAAACCAGCATCCTCAGGTAACACTGAGAGGCTAAAAAGTGATAAATGATAAATTGCAATCACTAATTACATGTTGTGTATATATATTTACACACACACTTGCACACACACTTGCGCACACACACACATACATATATATATATATTATGTACAGTTAGTAAAATGGGTTGTTCCCGATATTGTACATGCTTCTCCAATTGTCTATAAATTATACTGTAGTATTGCAGTTTGGAAATGAATTGGATTATAGCTCGCATTGTGTGTCAAGAATTAACCAGAAATTTGAAAGGGGTGTGTGCATATGAGGTGCTTCCGACAAAATGGCTTGTAGTCTCACTAAAGAATTAAGAATATTTTGAACTTTCTATTATAACAGTCATAAAAATAATTACAGGAACATACAGAGCTGGCTTGTTGTAAATAGTAAACTCTTGTTTCCTATGCAGGTCTGAAGTTCAGCAAAGACCCAGTCACACTACTGGCTGCTATGCAGCCGCTCTCACTGCCACACGTGCCAGTTTTCTAGAGCAGGCCAAAAATGGACGCCTGGCTCAGAGGATACAAGACGGTGTGCAGCGCCAGCAGTTGTCCCGAAATGCGCTTCGCCGGCTGAACCTGCTTCGTGATGGAGGAGCCAGGCAGGCCAAAGCCACCGCAGGTCTTGTGCACCAACCCGGCCAGAGGCAGTGCAACTACTGAGACCATTGCCACTGTGCTCACCTGATTAATAATCTCCCTTAATATGTCTGTCTCTCTCTCTTTCCCAGTTCTATGCTAGGAGTTATTATGTCTGTGCAAGAAAGACTGGGATCCTCCAGAATCAATAGCATAGGTCACTTTATCCAGTGCAGGTACCAATCTGCTCGAGCATATGTCCAAATCAGGATCTGTTCAGTTTTGGTTTTCCTACCTGGAGCTGATGTCATATTTTAATTGTTAGTTATTATGGTTCAAGTCTGCAAGAATTCATCACATGCAGATCACCTTTTTGTCATTATTGCTATTTTTTGTGCATGTTTTATTTCATTAGACATGCGGGACTTGTATTATCCTGTGCCTTTGTACTTCAGATGGTTATGGTTTTTTTTTTTTTTGCATGAATGATGTATTCTCTTCAGAAAAAAAACATTATTTTGATACAGTATCTTAAGTCTAACATTACTTACCACTAAAGCCTTTAGTAGTACATTTCCAAATATGTAACATATATTTAAATTGTATTAAATATTTTTAAAATAAAAAAAAATCTATGTATATTATCTCGTATAGCAGTATCAAATTGAACATGGTTGTGTTATGTATGTAACTTTTTAACGGTAACAGTCATTTTTGTATGACATTAGAGTTGTATAAATCAGTTGCGTGTTTTATTGTCTGTCTGGTCTGAACCTGCCATACATGTCTCAGGGTCACAATGCAGTCACTTGTACTCTACTAAAATGCAGATTACTTGACAATTAATTGTGTTTGTACATAACAAAGAACTTCTTATATTTGTTACAGTGTACATTGCTTTGTTGAAATGATTTAATCCTGTTTGTTTTTTTTAACTAAGCTCAATGAAAATCGAAAGGCTTGTTCATCCTATGGACTGTGAAAACAAAAGTCTTTATGTTGACTGTTAAAATCTGCAAACAATGAGAAAAACTGTTAGTCTCTTTCTGGAAGTGTCCTTTCAGAAATATTTTTTTTTGTTTTCTGTAACAGGATTTGTGTTTTAATATTAGTTACATAAAAGAAAATATTTAAACATGATGTGGCAAAGAATGTCATTGGTAGTCTTAGCTGTATATTTTGTAATGTGGCGTGTCCATGTTTATTGATATGGTCTGAAACAACAAAATATATTTTGAGAGTTTGTAACCGTGTCGAGTGTGGATGTATGAGACTGATGAAGTACAACAATTGTAACTGGTGTTCATGAGAAAATTCACTGTACTGGACTGATGGCATGCCCAGGATGCCCTATTCTCGTGCACCAGGTGCTCCTTCTTTCTTTTATTTACCTGCAGTTATTTAATAAGCTGGTAGTTTGTCTACTTTGATTTTGTATGTAATAGCAACACGTTTTCTGCTTTTTGTATAAATAACAGGGATTTTATGTTGTCTTGAAATCTGTCAAGGATCATGTGCCTTCCAGGTGAACCTTGCATTAGTAAAGAACTTGAATACTGTCCACAGGGATTTTAACTCGCTATGCACCAGGGAGTAAAATCTGTGTCTCTGTGAGCCATTTACTCTGTCAGTTTTCTTTTTTTTTTCATACAAATGTAGCAAAAGCTTTCCTGTTTGTGTGAAAGAGTAATAATGTGCTCTTTTTCATGAGATGTGACTGTATTTGATTTTCAGTTTACTGGAATAATTTGACCTGTTGCCAAATGTGTAGGTTTTAAGTGTTTATTTTTACTTTCTTACATTATGGGTTTATATTTAAAGTATGCATCATCTTTTGCTTATATCTACCATAATTTACCTTTTTAAAGCCTTAGTCTTTATAATTTATGCTTGTTTATTTTTCAATAAATGCTTTGGTTTGTACATGAATATGTGTTTGTTTGTTTTTCCAACAACTGTCCTGAAGGGGAAAAATATATATTTTTTCTTTTGTTGTTTATTTTATTGTATATGATTTGATTTTAGGAATGTTGTATTATTATGTGAGTGCAAAGATATTTTACATTTCTGAAAATAATTTTTAAAAATTGAGACAATTCTCCAGAATAAAAGTTTTTCATGACACCCTGTACACCAAAGATGGCTTACAATGCCTTTTAAAGATGCTGTAAAAAGATGCATTAAAAATAACTAATGTGTTTACATGAAAGGAAATGCTATAAGATGCAGTAAACATTAAGAAACTAAAGGAAGTCAGTACTTGGTTCTTTTTCATAAAAAATGTTCCAAGGTACAAATCTTATAGAAAAATACAGTATACTGTATATGGAACTTTTTATGTGAATATACTGTAGAATCTCCCACAGTTTTTCTAGACATTGACTATCATATACATATATATAATATATTGAATTGTTTGTTGGCGTTTAGTCAATGTCTTATAAGAACTCTGTATTGATTAAAAATAAAAAGTTCATAAAAACAAGCCACTTGAAAAACGGTTGATAAAATAACATGGTGTCTAAGAAATTAAATGTATATAATTAAAATTATATAAATAAAACGTTTCACTACTATACAGCACGTGACAATTTCCTGTATGGGTTTGTTTACATTTTCGAGCAGCAACACGCTGTTTGTGCAACACCGTTTCTGATTGGTCAGATAAATGCAAAACTCCACCTCTTTGCCGGTCTGATACCAGGAAGTGTAAATTGTTATAAAATAACTGTGTTAAACGTAAAATATATGTGTTTCTCTAAGCTGGAATAGGTGTGTAGTGTATTTGGGCGCCAATTTAGTTTGACCGCGAAATAAGAAAAGCCCTCTTTTTAAATAAAAAGTTCCTACACACACGAAAACACGCACGTAGGAAGCGCAGGTTTATTCTAAGGTTTTAGGAATATACGCTTAAATATGGGTGAATTGTTTAGTATTTTCAATTTAATTCTTAGTTTAACTGTTAAAAAAATAATTTTAATATTATTGCCAACACGCAACCGCGAGGATTTTTATTCAAATATGTAACAGCGCGAGAGTGACCGGTACCCGCGCATGCGCACTAGCACCTTTTATAAAGCTTGGCGCCGGCGCCAGCTGATGTCTGTTCATATATCCTGCAGCTGGTGAGTAGACTCTTCTCCTCCACCTTTGGCGCAATAAAAAAAAAATGTTTTCACATTTGCAACTAAATGTACCTGGAATATGTTCTGTACTGCATCTGTACGACGATTATTTATTTTTATTGTTGGCTGGTAGTACAAAGGTAGCTTGCATGAGTACTAGACTGCTGCTAGTTGAACAAGTCGTTTCTGCCATCCTAGCTCGTGTGGGGGGGTTGATATATTATTTTAAATATAAATATAATTGGCCGTGTACGATAAATAATCTTCTTAGACGTTGTCATAGAGGCTTAAGAACCAGTCTGACCAGGCTAGTGCGATAAACTATTTGGGGGTGATTGCTAGCACCTTAGCTAATCTCTTGAGGATTCGGAAGAAATATGCATATAATTGTGAGGAAATACAGTTTTTTAAATCCATATAAGACACGACACAGATGTGCTGTGTTATATTTTGACAAGTGTTTTGTTTTAAGAGTAGATTTTGTGCTCTTTGGCTTGGTTTTGTTTCAGGCGGTTTGTCCTCCCGCTTCTTAAATTGGCGGGGAGTCGTTTTTTCATAACCTCACCCGGGTAGAGAAAATAACTTAATAAGTTCACTTTCCTTGATTGCATGTGAACAAGAAATCGATAAAAACACATTTTCAACATTATAGCTCGTTAATTTGCCTTTTCCCACAATATTGTTCTTTGTAAGAAGCTTCCCAGACAGACTGGTAAAGTTAGTTGTGATGAATGGGGCTCTGTAGCTAGCAGCAGCCTGGCCTCTTTTGGTGCTTTTCTACTACTTTAACCTATACAAATTCTATCACTATACAAATGTACTTGTTGTCAGTGGAAATATTATAACCTTTTACATTTGATTACGTCTTATTTTCAGGGGTTTGAGTTAATTTGCCACTGGAACAATGTCAATACGCTGGTGAGAATCTTGCATTCTGTTAATTTGTTGCCCTGTATATTAACATGATTATATCGGATAGTTAATCAATAAATATAACGCCTGCTCTTTGATTTCTGTAGTTGCCGTAACACTCTGCAAGAAAGGGATGAAAACACATCGGACCAAAGTATTACATGTTCAGTTAAAAGAAAAGCTGAGGTATGCGGGTATTTGTTTTCTCTTCTTTTTATTGTTTAATATTATTCAGTTTATAATGAGTCGGGACGCGTATGGCGTTGCAGTAAAGCTAACATTTCCCTCTTCTAATTACCAGCAATGCAGAACAAAAAGCCCAACACCCAAGAAAAAAAGTTATGAAATTCAGGTGAGTCATGTAATTCTTTATTGTTTTTAAATATACAGATCGCTAAGTAAAACAATACTTGTAAACGTTTTTTTTTTTATATTTCTACTTTACCCTTTTATACTGTAAATCGGTGTGGTAATTGTGTTCGTGATGACGCAGCAGCTGGTCAACGTCACGCTTAACCCCTCCCCCTTTATCCCGCCAAATCCAGCTTTGTTCAGATGGCCTGAGGGTTTTTATTATTCATTGTGCACTTAGCTTCCATATGCATATATGTTTAACATAAGGATATATGTGTATAATGATTATTTACAACGTGTTCTATGCAAGTTTACATTACTTGCTTAATCTCTGTATTTTAATAGGTTATAATTATTCTATTGTTTTTAATGTTTTAAATTAAACTGAAATTTGGTTTGCTTACAGAACAGGTGGGTGGAAGGAGAAGTTGGTCCCTGTGTCCTTGTTGAGACGCCTCACAAGGACCTTGAAGAGACGTGCAACTTGTCTGGTTTTAAACGTTTCAGGTTCCGGAATCTGTTCATCAAACCCTCTCCACTGCCTTGTCTCAGGTGGGGAGCATGCTGGGGTTTTTGATGTAGTATTGAGAATTTGATTATCAGTTTTAGCGTCTTTGAAATGTACATTGAGTGAGAACCATGCATGTCCATCTCGCTGCTGTGGTGCTGCATTTTCTGCCCTGTTGCACAAAAATGCTATAATTAGTACTA
>JAOUQV010000040.1:8262420-8273657 GCA_028565295.1 Aspidoras spilotus
TTGTTTTCCTGTTAATGATATACATTAACTCAAATGACTAAAGTAACGAAATTATCGCTTATAGTGTTTAGTAAGCAGTTGCTGACCATGTGTGGAATGGAAGTGGGAATGGGTCGACTTGCATATGGACTATGTTTGCTATCATGTGGAATCTGTTTTCCTATGTTTGCATGCTGTAATTAATCAAATTATGAACCAACCAATTATTAGCAGTGATAATTCAGATTATGAACAATATACAGTATGCAAGAGCATATGCATTAACAAGAATATGCATACATTATTGTACACTCTATAATAAAAAAAAATAAAAAACCTTATAATTTTAAAACTCTTTACCTCTCAGTGCCTGGAGTGTGTGAAGACACCTTGCATGCTGACTGGTCCATCATAATTATATCTGCTTCCAAACCCTCCACCTCATTCACCAAAGCTCCAGAGCAATGGTCCACAGTCAAATGTACTTCCTGTAAATTATATTTGAACACTCAGTAAATATCGAGTAAACATCTCCAAACCACTAAGTATAGAGTATAACATAAGTCTCACTGTTTTAAATAATTTGGGGGCCCCAAGCAAACCCGCCCCTAACAACAACCGAGCCATCCCCCAAACTCCACACTTGAATTCTCATGCCAAAACTCAACCCCTTCGGACAAAACAAAACATTCTTGCCCATGGCCTGCCTAATGCCTATAACCACAGCATAGTCACACTGTTTAAGTCATTTTTGAACAGTGGAAATACTGCTTAAATATTTAGCATACACTGCGAACATAGCAATAATAACATTTGAACCCAAAAAACCCACCACTATCCCATAACAATAATCATAAAATAAAGTGCAAATTGCATAATAACTAAACAATAATATTTAATTATTAACAAAAGTAATATTTAAATGTTAACAGTTGAAACAAAACACACTCAGTCTGTGCAAAAAAGCACACATCTTCACAAACAACCTATAAATAGTTCTCTTTTGATGGATTTTCAGAATCCTAATTCTATACCTTTGATTTGCACTGCCCCTTTCCTTACAATTTGTGAGCACACACTGCTCTAACTGTTCTAATTGTGTACTAGCATTGACTGCCAGACACGTAGCTCGCTAGTTAACATAAACATATATTTGTTGTTAGACTACCTGCTGCTACCATTAGTAGACGTATTCCTATTTCCTCCTGTGTAAAAATTGATTAATAAATTTGCTTTATTTTCGCTGTAATTCTTAAACTGTCATGGTTGCTTGGGGGCCCCGAGCAATTTCTTGGTTTCCTTTCCCCATTGCAACAGGCATGAGTGGTGCAATGATATTGGAATCTGCCATTCAGCAGTCTTTCAGATCTAGAAGTGTGAAAGGTGGCACTGATGTACCATAAATGTAAAAACCGATGTACCATACTAAGGTCTCTATCTTCGTGGGTGTTTCATTTTAGCATAATTTAAATAAAAATGTTTTTAATGACAAATTTCGAATTGATAAATTTCTAATTTCTAATATTCTCTTAGCATATGAATGAGGTTGCATAAAAGCCCGTAATTTAAAAATTCAAAAAAATTTTTTGTCAGGGCTTAATTCTGACTCTAAAATAATAGCCTAGCACTATGAGCCGTTGGAAGAAAGCATTTATAGTCCTGGTCCTACCTTTCCATCGCTGATGATTTCAAGGCGATGCCAGCGGCGGTCAGACAAAGAGGCGTGCGCAGGAAGCTGCAGTGTGGCAGTGCCTGAGCCGTGATTAACACTTAGCACTGGAATACCTTTCTTTAGCTCTATAAAGATGACATCATGTATGAGAAAATGACAGAGACCTAATTATGAACTTCCAAACTTTTATTAAGTGAGTCAATCAATCAGTTTTTGTTAATGTCCGGACCATGCCTTTCTACTGTCTACTGTTAATGCATTTTTATATACTTTAACAGTGATGCCATTTCTCATTTTCCACAGACTAATACATCACACTCTGACAGTCCTGCAGTGTTTAGGTTAAAACCAGACCCCTGGTGGCAAAAAACGCTTCAGTGCAATCAATTTGTGGTCAAGTAATTTTTTTTTCCATCCAATCAGGACAGCACAAGGCCAGCTTGATAATTAAGTACCTACAGGCAGCACATAACATACAGATGATGTAAGCATTTTAAAAGCCTGTTCAGGCTATACTTTGGAGTCATATGAGGTCAGGACAGAACAGACAGAACAGCATTTGTGCAAAGTTTGACCTGCATTAGGGCTTTGTCTATCACATTTGCTCAACCCATGTGCTGACCACAGATATTTCCAGTCAGATCAATTCATCATTAAGTGTTCATCCTTCAACATCACATATTGACTCTATTTCACACAGCTAACAGTTAAGGAAAATTAATTTCTTGCATGGCCAATGGAGAAATACTTAATCCAGATAGTATTGATTTGTGGTCAAGGTTTTCATTTTTTATAGGATTACAACTTGCTGATTGTTCTTTATGAAAAAAAAGACATTTGGGTAATATACCAAGTGCAATGAAATCCTCCTTGTCTCCGGGCTGGAGAACACCAAGGGGGCCGTTGTACAGCAGCAGGCCATCGGTTGATTCAGTGATGAACTCCAGAGAGATATGGCTCTTGAAGCAAGGTTTTATAGGAGGGAACCAAGCAAAGCCATCACCAAGAAATGTGTGCTTAGTCTGCTGACATTCTGGGCCATCAAACAAGGGTGGACACTGACACCTAGGAGAAGCAGGGGATTCAAATATGTACAATTTGCATATTTGCAATATCAGGAATTTTCATAAAACTTATGTTTAATTTTAACAGTGTGAATAAGAAAAAAATGAACGATTAGATAAAAAATATCGAAACATCTAAACATCTTGTATAAAATCACTATATCAATAAAGCCGATCGACCATCCTCATTTCAAGATAATATTACCTGTAGCCGATGTCTGAATCCATGCAAGTGCCTCCATTAAGACAGGGGCTACGAGGGTAAGAGGAGCAGGACATGTGCTTGCTCTCTCTGGCTAAACAACCACACAGAGCTGTGACTGTGGCAGAGACAGAAACCAGGGAAGCATTCCCACCATTCAGAACTGAAGGAGTCTTACTAAATGTCACTCTGCTAGAACAGCCACCTGCAGGACTGCAGTCTGCATAGGCACACTCATCCACCCCAACCTGCAGAATTGTCACACCCAGGGCTGACTCCAACTGAAAGAGATGTACAGAGGGTAAAAATAATATTGGAGAAGCATTAAAAAGCCATAAAGAAAAGAAAACACGACAATGAAGAGTTTTACTGTATTCAGCATTTTGTCTGACCTGATCTGAACTGCCATGTGGCACTGGCTGGGCCGCGACCCCATGCGGAATAAGCGGAACAAAATGAATATAGTATATTGACCACTACACTGTACTAAAAATGTGAAACATAGGAACATTGACTTATGTGTTCATGGATTAACCAGTATATTTATTCCCCAAATGTGAAGTGTTATTCGACTTATCACTACTGCTCAAGGTGAAAGGTTAAAAGGTCATTATAGAGTTGTTATTTGCATGACCTGTTTATATGTAAACAAGGATATTTTTGTAGCTGTCGTTTAAAAATATTTGAAAGACTTTTATGTGAGAAAACAATATAATCTACTACAGACTGTGTGTTTGTGTGAGGAACAATTAGCACTGCTACACATCACAGTCTACTGATATACGGTAAGATTTAGAGCTACTGACAGTGCAGACTGTGTTCCGTGGCACAGTGCCATATGAGCTCATTACTGCTCTGTGTGTGTGTGTGTGTTTACTGAAATCCATGTCCAAGGGCATTATGTCACTATAAGCCTTTCAAAAACTTTCAGAACGGCCTCCAGCACTAGGGATAAACAAAAGTCAAAGGCTTGACACAGAGCCCACTCACACCTGATTTACAGATCCATTTATTCCCTCCCTCTGTCCTTTCTTCTTTCTCTCCCTTCTCAGCTCACTGGCCATGGCGGCGCATTACTGTGTCATACCTTACAAGGTCATGAAATATTCATAATGCCACACACAGATTATCACACCATGCACAAGTGCAATGTGTTAGTAGCTGTATCTAAAATTGTGTGTGTTTGTGAGCTTGATGTTACCATGTCTGTGTGCAAGGCGACATTGCCATGTAGTTTCTCCGGTTTGTAGTATGGGGAGTCGTGAGTGAACCACAGGCTGAGGTGCTGCTGAGTGGAATGACTGCCATTAGCCAGGCTGAAGACATGCACTTTATTTAGATCTGTCTGTAAGATTTCTGAGAGTAAACGCTGCAGGTGCTCATACAAACTCTCTTCACCATCACATGAACTGAACAAATCCTCCGCTGTTACATCTGCACACAATGAACACCAAATCACAGGTGAATATACAAGCATGCAAACTTGTGTATAAAATGAGTAACCCTTATATATAAAACCTAATAAAGAGAGAGCTTTTAATTAATTAAAATGCACTGTAAATAATTAAAAAACGATTCCAACTGTAACCTAAAACTTAATTAGATTAAATTAATAGTCCAGAGGAATATGCAAAATTAATTTTAACCATTAATGAAGAGTAACAGTACTCTAAGTTACAAAATCTTATTATAATTTAAATTTAATTAGGTTCTATTGTTGACTAAGTTACGCAATGACATAAAAGAATTCGACCCCAACAAATACCCGAATTTTATATTACACATTCAAAATGCATGGTTCATATTTTAAAACTTAAAAATCTATGACCAGGGTTTCTGCTTTTCCGTTAAAGGAAATCTGAATCGTACATAAATCTACACACAAGATCAGTTTTATTCTGGCATTACAAGTATTAGTTTTCTTCCTCTTAGTACACAAAGGGTCATGGGCCAGCCGGTGCCCACCCGGTAACTCTAGACACAAGGGCAGGAACAACACACACAGAATATGTTTATAATTTTGTCAGTCATATGCATCTGCGCTATTGTTTTTCACAATATGTTATTTCTGAGATATGGTGGCACTGTGGTGCACTGGATAGTGCTGTTGGCTCACAGCAAGAAGATCCTGGGTTCGAGCCCTGGGTGGGGCGACTCAGGAGTTTGCATGTTTCTCCGGGTACTCCGGGTTCCTCCTGCATTCCAAAGACATGCATGACAGGGTAAATGGTGTATCTATATTGCCCATTAGTGTGTGTGTGTATATGTGCGCCCTACAATGAATTTACATCCTGTCTAGGGTTGTTCCTGCCCCAAAGTTGCCGGGTGGACACCAGCTTCCCGGTGACCTTAGAACTAGGATTAAGCGGGTATAGAAAATGAATGAATGAATACTTTCTGAGATTGAGAACGTTTAGAGGAAAGAATTTAGGGTTGTACTGTATGTTAACAACAAATTTAAATGTCCTGCTTTTAGACTACCATTTTTTGGACAGGGAAATTAAGCAAAATACTTTTACAAGTATTACTATCATTTAATTAAATAAAATAATAATACTATATAATAATTAATCAAATGAGTTAAGAGCATGCAAATGAGTTAATGAACAAAGAAAAATGAATCAAATAGTTAAGAGTTAAATCACACACTAGATATTCGGAGTGAGCCAGCATTGAGCAGCGCTTCTTCTTTTAGCTCCCTGACTGTAATCTGCACTGTTGATATGACATCAGGCCAAGTGTTATCAGCCACTCGCACATGCAGTTTGTACGTCCCAGCAGGAGTGCCACTTTTTATGCTTATCTGACCGGTGTTCTGGTTTAGGATAAACTGCCTGTGAAATAGAAACAGTAGATGTGAGTTAGCGAGGGAGAAAGTGAGCGAGAGAGAGAGAGAGTTTGGATGTCTATATCCCGGGGTACAATCGTGATAAAAAGCAATGGCTAATTAAACATGAAGACATTATAAATTACCTTGCAGCATTTTGACCAGACATAATAATAACTACGCAGTTCATTAATTATGTTTCCCTATTTTCATCACACCCCATAATTTTCCATAGTTTTTGTCATTATAAAACATCAGCTCTTATACTGTCATAGAGACAGGACTTACAAAAAACACTCATGGTAATGTTCTTTAGTACAGCACAGCCCTTCAGGTAAACATAGGCACTGTCAGGCTAGACAGGATAAGCCTTAGTTAAGTTAGACAAGGTCACTGTTGTAAAATGTCAAATATGCCATTGCTGCAACTTCCAACTCAAATACAGCTGGCTGGATACAGAAGAAAATAGCCTGCAGGGTACTGCCTGATACTAAAATATAATAGACACCTTTATTTGTCACATATACATTGCTGCACAATGAAATACTTTCCTTCATATATCCCAGCTCGTTAGGAAATGTGGGCCAGAATACAGGGACAGCCGCAATAAGGTACCCATGGAGCAGATGGGGTTTATGGTCTTGCTCAAGGACCCAAAAGGTACAGCTTGGAATCGCTGAGGCTCTTATAATCCGCTGAGTAACCTACTGCCTTATATTATTATATACCAATTCAAAGTCATATTATAATAATTATATCTCATCCAGAGTATAAAAAGTATACTCTTTTAGGCATGCCTATCTAAGCAAATGTGATTTTCTTGATTCATTATGGTTTTCCTAGTAGTGGATGTCCAATGTTCTTCTTTAAGTAGCAAGAGAACTTTACTCTTAGAAAGAAGACTTAACCCCCACTTAATTTAATTTAATTTAACTTAATTTAACCCCCATAAAACACCTGTTTTATCACACAAACTAACATACATAACTTGCCTCTTTGAACAATAATTAAATATGAGATAAACATGTATGTGTTAAATGTATTGCCAGAATGAGTGTTAAACATGCCAGCTCTTCACAAATGCTGCCAACTAAGTGCAGCACAAACAGTGATATCACTCTGAGTAATCAACACCTTTAACTTGTGAGTGCTAGCTCAGGAGCTGTGATTAGAGAAAAAAATCTGATAAAAAATTATTTTCAGTCACTTCTGTCATTGGTTCATGCTGCATAGGGCATGGGTCAACTGTGTGCTGTAATTAATTTAATTTAAAAACAAACCGCTAGTACCCAAGTGTTCCTAATCCAGTGATCATTTACATTTTAAGCATGAATATGTAAAATGGATAATACATTATACCACTCGCATTATTATACAGACCTTAGAATAGTACCGCACAGAATAAATGTATTATATGAAATATTATCTAAAGATTATGCACCTTACCACCTAATTTTTTAAAACAACACATGCATCCAAGGACATAAAACAACTACGCAATGAACACAACAAACAAACAGAACAGCTAAAAGATGGGTAAGACATTGAAAAGCGTCTAATATTGGTTAGTAGGCATTAGATAATATGATGCATGTACTACAGAAGTGTTTAACTGTGTTTATCACCCTGAACAGACACATCAAGGTCGCACAACTTACACTGGCTGGCTTTCAAATTAGATTTTAAAAGCTGCAATCATGTTCACATAACGGCAATCAGGTTCCACGTGGCTAGTGACCTCCAGCTCCTGTGCCAAATGAGGTAATTACCCATCAAGTAAGCAAATGAAAAAGGTTGAAATAATGCTATGTGTGCCAAACAGCATGCCACACAGCCAGTGAGAAACTGCTAATGCATTCATTTGTTCCTTCTTTCAATTAACACAAGCTAACACTTTCCAAAACACCTAAAGGAAGCTAATTTTAGAGAAAACTGTAAGACTTCCAGGAGACAGGATTCGTCTCAGCAGACTGCATGTGACATTTGTTACGTGCATGAATATTGATGCCTATTTTCCTAAGTTTTGAGACGTGTCACGTCTGTCACAGTTTATGCAGCAAGCACAGTATGAAGCTTGTCACTATTTCATGCGCTGCTCATTAGAGTCTGTCACACATCAATTTTCTAATCAAATGCAAAACAAGAATCTGCGTCTAATGAAGAAATTCTAAATCACAAATTAATTAACTATTTAAAAGCATCCAATATAATATAATGCAATATTCTTCACACTGTCTCGCTCTGATTTGTTCTCTGCACATTCACTGTGCGCTGCCTGTACCTAATTTCAGTAAAAGATTGAAGTACCTAGGGGGTCTGTCTTCAAATTTGTAAACCTTTTCGCCCCAGTCATCAACATCAGGGGACTGAACTTGTCCAAGTGCAGTGGAGGGAAGGGTACCTGCAGAAAAAAGCATATTGAGAAAAATAACCTCAGAAAATATCTGAGGCTGTGTTATTTGTGTGTGTCTCTGTGTGTATGTGTGTAATGAAGGAAAGTTAACAGACAGCTTTCATTTGTAAACAAATATATAAATAAAGACATGAGAAAAAGAAAACGAACCCATCGAGTGAATCTAAATCTCAATGCCGCATGGTAGGAGCCAATGGGACTAATTACATAGTGAGTGGTACATGATGAGTTCTTTTTTTAAAAAAAACAAACCCAACCCATATTTTCCAGTAAGGTTTGTGACAAGCTACCAGATGGTGTTTATTGCTAAATAAATGCTATGAATTTTGATATTAAGCACTCAAGCAAGAGATAAGATAAACATTTTACAGTAATATACAACTACCTTCATACGTGTAGACTATAAACTCTGAGTGTCCAGGTGCATGTGGATGGTCATTCTTATCGCCAATGACGACAGTCAGTGTACTGGTGGCACTCAATGGAGGAGAGCCACTGTCAGTCATCAGAATGGGAAGTAGGTACTCTTTTTGTTGTTCTCTATCAAATGTATGAAGAGCTGTTATCAAGGCACTGCCATTTCTCAGATCTGTCAGGTTAAAGCTTGTGGCATCTGATGTAATCATTAGCAAACGAATGGAAAAAGGACCAGCGTTGGAAGAGCTATCTCGGTCTATGGCATGGAGCAAATTGGAAGTGTCATTCATATGGACAAAAAGTGGAGCAATGGAATTCTCCCATACAATGGGGCGGTATGGTACCTCAAACTCAGGCCCATTATCATTAACATCTTGTACAGCCACCATAACAATAGCAGAACCACTAAGAGAAGGGTTGCCCATGTCTGTAGCCAAGATTATGAGTCTGTGTTGTGATACTTTTTCTCTGTCTAAAGAGTCTGCTACCACCACCCAACCATTCTTGTCCACCTGATACTGCTGAAAAGGGTCAGACTCTGGGGCAATGCTATATGTGAACTTTCCATTTTGCCCTGAATCCAGGTCCATGGCAGTGACTTGAGCCACAATTGTGCCCAGAGGAATATCCTCAAATATAGACCCTCCATCATAAAACTGGGGAAAGAAGACAGGTGCATGGTCATTTGAGTCCTCCACTTGTATGACACAGTATGCTAAGCTATAGAAATCTGCATCCTCCACTTTGACTGTAAGATTAAATGTGCGCTCATGTGGCTTTTCAAAATCAATCTTCTTCTTCAGCCGCACCACTCCTTGTCTATTCCCTTTGTCTGTCTCAATGAAGAACTTGCGGTCATCATCTCCGCCTACAATGCTGAATGTCATTACAGAGTTCTCTCCCACATCCCCATCTGTAGCAGCCACTACTAGGACCTCACTGTTGATTTCCAAGTCCTCCTCCATAGTAGCCACATACACTTTTTGTGTGAATAAAGGTGGATGATCATTCACATCCAAAACTACAATCGTAGCTGTTCCCGTCCCAGAAAGTCCTCCTCCATCTCTTGCCTCCACAACTACCAAATAATGGTCTTCTACCTCTCTGTCCAAAGATCTTAGTACTGTATAGATGGTGCCCGTAGCTGGATTTATTGAAAACAGGTCAAGATTTATCTCATTCCTGACATTTTGTACAATCCTGTAGGTAAGAATGGCATTTGTGCTGGTTTTAGGATCATCCAGGTCAGTGGCCTGCATCTCCATAATGGAAGTTTCAGCTGGAGAGTTCTCAGACACATAGCCCACAAAGCATCCTTCTGAGGCACACAGGAATTGTGGCGCATTATCATTTATGTCACGCACCTCCACCAACACATCAGCAAAGCCAGTGAGACCATCACCATTTTCATCAGTGGCCAAAACTAGAAATCGCCAGGCTGAACGGTCCTCTCGGTCAAGACGCTTTTGGACATAAATCCTTCCAGTGAGTTCCTCTATAGTAAATTCACTTCCAGCACCCTGTCCATGTAATGAATAGCGGACTGCACTCTGGTCTGCCTCCTGGTCTGGATCTGTAGCTGAAACCTGGGCAATGACCAAAGGTAACTAGTGGTAAATATATAAAAAAACAACACCTTTTAATATCAAGAACATATATTTTACAAACTGTAAACAATAATAGAAATAGTTTCTATTGGTTTACATAAAGATAATGAAAGTTTTAAAGCATTTTTCTCTCTCTACACTTAAATAAGTCATTTGAAAATAACAAACATATACATAACTCCAATATAAAACTACTAGCAGTTTACTATATTGAACAGGACACCCACATCAAATGACCTTTCCCTCCCTGCAAACGAAAATATTTACAATAGCATCATCATACAGTGGTAGGTCAGTGGTAATGACATTAGACTACTGACTGGGAGATCACAAGTTCCACTGCCAAACATCTGCTGGGTCCTTTGGTAAGGCCTTTAATTCTCGACTGCTCGGTTGTATAAATATATAAATAAGAATTAAGTTGCTCTAGGTAAGAGCATCGGCCAGGTGCCATAAATGGTAAATAAGGCATTATAATGTATTTGAATCTTCAGCATCCTCTTACCTCTAGCACAGGAACAGGCAGCTCAATTAACTCCTCGGTTACACTGGTGTGATACTCTATCTGGCTAAAAATGGGTGCTTCATCATTCTGGTTGATGATGTTGATGACCACTACTGTTTGGTTCTCCCACTTTCCATCTGATGCCACCAAACGTAAATGGTAGCGCTGCACTTGTTCATAGTCCAGCCTCTGGGCGATGAAGATGGTGCCAATCTCTGGCTCTACATCAAAGGTGCCCATTGTATTTCCTGATGTAATTTGGTAGCGCAGCTTTGCGTTGGCACCTGGTAAAAATGTGGAAATTCTCAGAAATGTGATACAGTATATTGGAAAGCTTGAGCATTAGTTTTTGTATAAAAAATATGTCACAATTGACTCTAATGGTGCAAAGGTCTATGCACAATTATAAGAATTGTAAGAAGTGTAAATACCTAAATGAAGAAATAAATGAACTTTATTTTTGTTGATTATATAGGTAAATATTTCCATGTGTACTGTCACAATATTCATAATTTTGATTAAGGCTAGATTATATGTTATGAAATGGTGTT
>JAOUQV010000040.1:8301638-8314975 GCA_028565295.1 Aspidoras spilotus
CAGTAATTTCTGCTCCACCCATTGTATGGTTCTGTGATTGTAACTATACTTTAATTCTTGTAACCTTATAATTTACTGAACCTATGAAAACATGAAA
Organism: Aspidoras spilotus; assembly: GCA_028565295.1. Lineage (NCBI taxonomy): Eukaryota > Metazoa > Chordata > Actinopteri > Siluriformes > Callichthyidae > Aspidoras > Aspidoras spilotus. The sequence continues at coordinate 8,301,736 of JAOUQV010000040.1, forward strand.
CATCACAAGTAAAATTTGCATTGGTAATAACTTACGGAAGGAAGACATGAATGGACCAACACTGACCCCAATTGAGCAGTGCAAACGGGGATAATACACAAATATTCTGTATCTGTTTTTTTGTCCAAGTTATCAGATTTATAAATTAAAATACACATACAATTCAGCCAGATTTTTATATCTAAAAATCAAAATATAGAAAGCTGAAAAAATATATAAAAAACACAGTTAATACTAATAATAGATGTCATTGTTTATTATATAATCATGCTCTGTTCCTTACTTGCATAACACTTCACTGAATGTATTAATTAACTGTTTTGTTAGATCAGCTAGATTTGTCTATACATGCTCACTGTACTCCAGATTAGATGTATAAATAAAATAATATTATAACTATCTAGGAGCAGGCAGAACTGTACATACACAGCCTGTGTGAAGACAGGGGCCTCATCGTTGACGTTGGCCATGCGGATACGAATGGAGGCAGTGCCTGTACGTGAGGGTGTTCCCTTATCTACAGCAACCACCACACATTCATACATATGATTTGGCCTCTCATAATCCAGCTTTCTGCTGGGGCTAACCATGCCTTCAGATGAAATGGCAAAGTCCTGACTCAGGATGAAATAGGATATCTCAGCATTTAGACCTGTGTCACAGTCTCTGGCCAGCACTGAAAGAAAGAGAGAAAGAAAGATGAATAGTCTAGATTAATGGTAAACAGTATTTACATATACAAGATCACCTTTTGAAATCTGAACAAATCAAAGATCTACCAGCAAAAATGCCAACCCTACTACATAAATAAGTAAGTCCCCATAGCATCTAGTAATATCAAATGAAACTCAAGTCAATAATGATAATTTTTATCTCTGAAAATGCCACCTCATCCAAAGAAAGTCTTTAAATTAAGTGCTTCTTCAAATAATGACTAAAACAAGCAATGATGAATAGCCTTTCTGCACATTGAATGTATTAATGTATAATTTGACTATAACACGTCAGAAATCCACTATTTTGATTAGTAACACAATGGTAGCTGACAAAAAAACGGGAAAGTAGAATCTTATAGTGGTATATACTGGTATATTGGTATAGGTTAATAAAATTGTAGAACATAGAGATTGGCTGTCAGATATTTTTAAAATAGAGAAACAGGTTCTGAATGTCCCTGCACATACTGCTTGTATGTAGTTTCTCTGGTCTTGCATGACACAAAGAATCCTCATTTTGTTGCTGTTGTCTGTCGAATTCAAATACTGCTGTTTAATGACGTAGTTTCATGTTAAAAGACTTAATATTAATTAAAATTATGTTGAGGGGCCAACTCTTTATTTAATAAATTTAAGGGCCCATCTGTTACTGGCAGGCGAGAAAGAGGCTGTTGAGTGGAGCAGATCAAAAGTAAATTTCGAAGACGGCTTTGCAATCATTAGGCAGTGAGCCAGAGGCAGAGTCCTGCATCATTCTACCTCGGGCAAGCTGTCACTGCACTCAGCCAGCACACTCATTTGGTAGCAGCGGATGAAGACCCTCTAATCTCCAAGGCAAATAGTGACTGTGTGACTACAGCTGTGGCAACACACGCACACATAGCCACACATAACTTGCAGTGTTTTCTTACTATTTCACTGCATGCAGACTGGTTTAGAGGCAGAAAGAGTTTAGTCAGGAACAGGATTCAAACAGACAGTTCATTAAAACTCAAAGCCTGATAGCAAATCTCTGCAGGCTCCATTTTTAATCCATTGTGTGTGAGGACCTGGGTTCACAGCTCTGGATAATTTAAACCACATAATTTCCTCGCCTGTGTCTGTCTGACATTATGCTAAATCCTCGGCAAGAATGTTTTCGCGTGATAATTGGACCATCTTGCACTCCTTTTCCTGTTAGCTTTTATTATAATCCACACCTAATTTATAGTACAAACCCAATTTAAGTTAAACAACAACAGTCGTATTTCTTATCTTCTGCTCCACTTGAGGCCAGTTATTTCTTATGCACAGGAGAACCGTAAAACACTAGTAAGCAAACAGTTTACCTGCTGTTCATGCAAATATGCTGTATCCTTAGTATTGAGAGAGTTAAAAAATAAGTGTGCACACACACAAACACACACACACACGCACACACAAACATGTATGCACACAAATAAAAAGCTGCAACAAAAAGACAATGATGTTACCCAAACCAGAGGCAGAGCTTGTTCTGTTTATGAAAAGAGCAGAGCAAGCGCAAAGGCTAAAAAAAGAGGCAATGTTTCTTCTCTGCATAGCAATATGTGAAAATAATTTAATTTCATAAATTCAGTTGGCATTCCGGATGTGTGCATCTGCTTCACAAGGCATGTATGTACTGTATACTTTATTATTTTAAACTCCCACTCTTCGCTTGGTTTCCGAGGCTCTGGCTGGCACAGAACAAGACAAAATTAAAAATCATTAGTCATGAGGAATGTATCCTACAAGGCAGTAAGCAAAAAATAGTCCACATTATAAGCTTTGGATATCGGCTCACATTTGCACTATCCTGATGTCTATTCTCATTAATTATTTAATAATAAGTAGTATTTTTTAAATAACAATCAGAGAGAAGATTGCTAATAGTCATAGCTGCAGACGTCAGAGAAAAGACATACAGGTGCTGGTCATAAAAATAGAACATCAGGAAAAAGTTGATTTATTTCCAAAAAGTGAAACTTGTATGTTATACACATTCAGTACACACAGACTTATATATTTCAAGTGTTTATTTCTTTTAATTTGATGATTTATAACTGACAACTAACAAAAAAAAATCAGTATCTCAGAAAGTTTTATTGTAAAAAGGATCAATATTGAAGACACCTGGTGCCACACACCATTCAGATAATTAAATCAAAACACTTGCAACGGCCATTAAATGGTCCCGCAATCTAGTTTCGTAGTCTTCATAATCATGGGGAAGACTGCTGACTTGACAGTTGTCCAAAAGACAAGCACTGACACCTTGCACAAGCATGGCAAGACACAAATGTTCACTAATGAAAGTAAATGTTGCATTTCCTTTGGAAATCAAGGTCCCAGAGTCTGGGGGAAGAAAGGAGAGGCACAGAATCTACATGACTTGAGGTCTAGTTTAAAGTTTCCACAGTTGGCATTGGTTTGGAGAGCCATGTCATCTGCTGGTGTTGGTCCACTGTACACATGCTTCCTGCAGCTGACCTACTTTTGGGAGATGCTGATTTAATTTTCCAACAGGACTTGGCACCTGCACACAGTGCTACAAAGACCTGGTTTAAGGACCATGGTATCCCTGTTCTTAATTGTCCAGAAAATGTGTGTAACAAATGTGTATAATATACAAGTTTCACATTTTGAATGGAATTACAGAAATAAATAAACTTTTTCATGATATTCTAATTTTATGACCTGCACCTGCATTCTCTGTAGCTTTCATCCGTGCCATCGTGTTTAGTTGACTTTACATAATCCCTGTGAAAACAAATCATTAAATCACTTCAATATCAATTTCAATTGTCAGTGTCATACATGGGAAAGAGACAAGCTGCCAGACCATCCCAATTTCTTGTCAGCTGTTTCAGCTTTAGCTAATTTGAACTGCTGTTACCAGCGCATCTGGCTTGTTCAAATGCAGTGGAGAATTTAAACATTTATTCTGCAAGATGAGAATTATTGTATCAATGCTATTTAATATTCAGACCAATTTCAAATTGTGTTTACAACTTTATTTTGTGCTGGGGCCAATGACACAATATCTCCTCATAGACACATCCTAAATACTGTAGTAGCATATTTGTATATAGTATATAAAGTAGTGTAAATTCCAAAAGTAATGCAACAAACATTCAACATTCCCATATTACCGACTTGTTTAATATACAGTAGATACTGCAGCATTTTTTCATTATTATAAGTGATGCTAATGTTAAAAAAAACTGTTCACATGTCACTGTAATGTTACATCTGCATTTGGTGTCCAACCGCATTAGCAGATTAAAGAGTTGGTTTCAAAACCTTCTGAGCTTTCTACAGCATTGTATGCCATCATGTGCATGCTCCCGAAAATAATTCTGTCTCAGTTCTTATATATCTTGAAATGCAGTCTAAAGAGATACCAGATTTAAGGCTACTCTTAATTAATTATGTGGACGCTTTGAATACTGCCTTATCATTGAAGACAATACCAGCATAAAGTGCAGAGCATTTTAATTCCTTTTGAAATATTACTACTGAACCCAAACAATGCTCTAACATAATCTTTTATATAATCTCAAATAAGAGCATCTAGCATTTTATTTTTGTTTCGAGTATTTAAACACAAGCATATCTAATCTTTTGATTTATAGCATTGTGTTTTACTCTCGTTCATCATTAAATGGAGATGGAAATGGTCACTTTATATGGTCTATAAGGTTACATAATTTCATTTAGATTAAACATATGATGACCCTGGCAGGCTGCTACTATTAACTAAGAATTGTACCTTGCTATCTAGCTAACAAATACATTCAACAACTGAATATATATTTAAACAAGTAACAAATAAAATCTGAAAAAAATAATTAATTGTAGAGCAACAATGTGAAGCTGCCTAGAATTTTCACCACCACACCTGCTTATTTTTTGTTGTAAAACCCAGCAGCCCTCATTATGTTTTTTTCTGAAATGTGGTCTGTTATGAAATGTATTTTTACCTTTACTAAAGTGCATCATTTTGCTAAAGTACATCATATTGCATAATTATTGTTAGTAAATGAATATTTGGAAATATAGAACAATGGTACACTGTGACTCATTAATGCAGAATTCTTTTAAAAAAATAAGCATTTCTAACAAATTTAGTATTAGCTGCAATGATAGCCATATCTTTGTCTAAGCGTTTAAAGCTATTCTCGTTATTTATTTTTGTATTTTTAAAGTTAACAAGTAAAGTTTTTCAGTTTCTTTATCCTGGATTTGTAAGTATGAGCCATGATGTAGGGCCATCATGTACCTGTATACTTATAATTTTTTTAATTACAGGGCTTAAGCTCAATCACATTCACAAGCAATACCAGTGAGACTGCTGGAAAAACATCGAATGAGAACCTATTTCATCTTCTGTTTCATGTAAACACTGAGCATTACATTAAAAAATGTTATGACAATTAATGAAGTTGTGGTTATGACATTTCAGCCAGTACTATTTACAGGAACACAAACATAGAGCACCATACTAACACTGAGTACGTCTGAAACCCTGTAATTAACCAGAGCATTATAGTCCCCTCTCTGGTCTCATATTTGTAGTAAGTCAACCTGCCCAAGCATACTTTCCTCATCACTGTGTGACTGTCTGGTGAAGAAAAGTGTGCATATGCGGGTGCTTTGATTTACACCTCTAGTCCAAAAACATCCAAAAACATAATTAGTGTCACTAAATTGCCCTTACAGCTGACATGAGATTGGGAAGCTCAGTTAGCTTTTCCCTATCCCACAGAGAAGCCAACATCTGACATGACGTGAGTTCTGTGTTTGTTCTCGCTTTGCTCATTTTTTTACTCATTTTGTGCACACTGACACACAGAAATCTTTATATTCTATGGTAGAATCTCTAAAAAAATAAACTCTAACTTCCAATGGCTTCAAGCATATTAAAAGTAATATTTAAATCTTTCAAGTTTTTGCCATGGGGTGAATTTTGTGGAGTAAATTACCTAAAGAACTAAAGTATAGACTCAACTATATGGTAAATAGGCGATATTGTAGCAACATGCAACAGAGAAGTAACAGCGAAAACTCATGATCTTTATATAATTTTACAGCTTTGTTGTAAACGCCATGCCAATAAAAGTCTGTATGAACTAATAATACAAGGTTTTGACTCACAAACAAAATAAAAAAGTAAAAGCTCAACGCTGTAAAACTGACTGTATACTGCATTTCCCTTTCAACTCACCCTGCAGTAAAGATGTCCCAGGTGGTGTTGTCTCTGGAATATTGTCTCGGCTATAAATGGAATGCATGAACTCTGGAGTGCAGTCATTCTCATCTGTTATATGGACCACCACCTACAGGGACAGAACCAGACAGACAGAAATTTCATAAAAAAACAACAACTAAAAATGAGAAAAGGGAAATAAACACATAAACACTGAGGGACTGAAATAGTCCAAAAATCTCAACTAAAGCAGAAACAATGATAGAGAAATATGAAAAAGAAAGATAAGCTTGAGGTAAAGAGAGATGAAGAGAAGGGCAGAGGGTATAAAAAATAAAAAGAAAGTGAAATATCAAAATATAACGGCAGTGTGTGCGCGTAGAACACAGAGCGTGAAAGTGAGAGAGAGACACACAAATGTGTTGGGTCTGCGTAAGAAAGCTTCCCAGGGAACAGTTTATCCATGAGGACCATGTGAGGACTTTCACTTGCACCAATGTAGACATACTTGTCACATTGTTGTGTGCACAATATGTCTATAAATGTACTTTTACAGATTTTGGACATCGTTTGAAAACGTACAAATCAGGCCGTCTGTTGGTTACATAGATTATTCAATTTTACTGTGGTAGTGCCGTCACCTTACAGCAAGAAGGACAGCTAGAGTTTTTCCCTGTGTTTTCGTGGGTTTTGTCCAGGTGATCGGCCCCCCCAACAGTCCAAAAGACAAGCCAACTAGGTAAATTGGAGATGCTAAATTGACTAGTTCTAAGTCTGAAATGGTTAAGGTTGCATCAAGAAAACATATGCCAGATTAATGATACGAGTGACAAGACTGTGGTGACCCCTGTTGACAGTGAAAGGCTGAAAGATTAAGATACATGTCTCATGACAAATTTTAAACAAATGCAAAACACAATATTTCCAAAAACCCTACTGGTGCAGAGACTTAAAAGAAAGCCACATGGTCATACCTGTCAGATATGGTCTAACCTTGTCTGTATATTTGGCGTGTATAAAAATATCATAAAATCACACACACAGGGTGCTGCTATGGATTTTGGGCCTCCTGAAAAGATAAAATTCTGGGTTCTACCATGCCAGGATATCCATCCATCCCTCCATCCCTCCATCCATCCATCCATCCATCAATTTTCTACTGCTTAATTCACCAGGATTGTAAGCCAGCCAGTGTCCACCCAGCAACTCTGGGCACAAGGGCAGGAACAACACAAGACGGAGTGCCAAACCATGCAGGAGGAAACCAGAGCACCCGGAGAAAACCAGTTCAAACATAGGGAGAACATGCAAACTGCACAACCAGTTTCTGCTTGCTGTGAAGAGACAACACTACACATTGTGCCATTGTGCCATTAACATTAATGGGATTATTACTGATTATTACAAAGGAATGGCTACTTAGCTGATAACCAGTTTGCTATTTTAGATCAGATGCTTTGGTTGTTAAAATTTTCAAAAGAAGGAAATTAAAGTTAGATGATTCAATACTTCAAATAAACTACACATTATACAAGCAATTAACATTTTATAGTTTAAACACTTTACCATTTTACACAATAATAATGACCTACTTTACGACTACAGTTACACATCCTACAATGTTATTGTGTGTGTCCAGGAGAGATGGTTATATTTCTATCCCTTTGTTGTCCACTTTCAGAAGAGTTATTAATGCTAATATGAGATGTGAATGCGTAAACCAGATTATGAGCATCAGTAGGAGAGTGATTTCTGTTAAATATTAATGTTTCACTAAAAGGGCACTGACACTCACTGTCTACAGGACATCAATCAGACCCGGGGGGAAAAGAGTAGAAAACAGATAGCGTGGGTGTCACACAGCCGTCAAACATCATACAGTATATTAATAAAAGCAGTGAACTAGCAATGACAAAAAACACATTCGAACATTTTTCTAAATGCAACATTTGTCATCTGTACTAGTTGCAGATATTGCTCCACAGGGGGTCACTGTATTTAGTATTATATTTTTGCCTACTTTCTTTAACTCTCATTTATTTATAATTTATATACTATATATACAGTATATACTATAGTTTATATATTATATATACATGGGTTAGAGAATGAAACTGAAACACCTGACATTTTAGTCTAAAATGACAGGTGTTTCAGTTTCATTCTCTAACCCCTGTATATATATATAAACAAACTAGACAAAAAATATTATACTATGACCCCTTGTGGAGCTACTCACACAATGTCCCTTCTCTGGACATGTCTAAAGCATCTCAGTCGGCCATCTCTAACTTTGTCTCTCAATTTTCCAACCTGTGTTGTCCCTCTGATGTTCTCATTCTTATATCTGTACATCCTGGTCACTCCCAAAAAGAACCTCGACATCTTAAGTTCTGCATCCTCCAGCTCTGCTTCCTGTCTCTTTGTCAGTGCCACTGTCTCCAAACCATACAACAAGGCTGGTCTCACTACTCTCTTATAAACTATTTTCTTTTACTTTTGACACATCACTCCTGACACTTTTCTCCATCCTTTCGATCCTGCCTCTACTCTTTTCTTTGCCTCTTTTACATACTCCGCATTTTCTTGGACAGTTGATCCCAAGTTTGTGACAACTTCTCCCTGTAGCCTGACAGTTCTACCTGCCTCCCTCTCATTCACACACATGTATTCTGTTGTACTACAGTTCACTTTCATTCCCCTCCTTTCCAGAGCATACCTCCACCTTCCCAAGTTCTGTTATAGCTGTTTCCTGCTCTGACTATAGATCACAATGTCATCTGCAAAACATAATTTTCCACAATGATTCCTGTCTGACCACATCTTTTAGTCTGTCCATCACCAGAGCGAACAAGAAGGGGCACCAATCCTTGATGCAGTCCCACATTTACTCTGAAAATATCTGTCACTCCTACAGCAAGTCTCACTACTGTCATGCTGTTCTGATACATGTCCTGCACCAATCTAACATACTGTACTTTTCAGCCACTCCATACTTCCACATACAACACCACATTTCCTCTCTCGGCCCCATATTATAAGATTTCTCTAAATCCACAAAGTAGTGTAGCTGGGGAGATTAAATGAACATGGAAACCAACGGCAACATGAGACTGCGCTTGTTGACATAAGTAGCAGTTACAGGGCAATCCCACGCACTGATAAACCGGGTTATTCAAATTGAGTTTTTTGTTCTCTCCACCCTTCTCCACCTTGCTATGCTTCGGACGTCAATCCCAAGGTCTCTCCCCCCTCAGTGGTCGCCTCACCTCGCTGTGTGTTCCGCTCCCACCTGGCATCACAGATCTCATGACTCCCCCCTCTGGCTTTGCTCAGGGCTCTACTCCCCTAGGTCACTGCGCTGAGGCTCCATGTCCCCCCTCTTGCTCCATGGGGGGGTCCTAGCTTCACCCCAGGCAGCTGTGAGCCTGACCTTGACTCCGGACTCAGCCAAGATAGAAGCTCCTCATCTTAAGCTAAGTTCTGTAAAAATACTTTTTCAAGACTAGCTAATGTTTAGGATAGGGATTTGGATGTCTCTTTGAGCTCCCGGAGTGAGTTCGTTGAGGTGGGGCTTTGTCAGGGACCCGGGAACTTCTCTCAAGACTCAACTTCTCTCTATACTCAACACAGCATTCCTCCTTTCTCAACTTCCACCATTTGGTCCTCTTCTCTACATTTGCCCTCTTCCTATTCCTAACCACCAGAGTCATCCTGCAAACAACCATTCAATGTCTAGCTACACTCTCCACTGCCACTACCTTACAGTCTCCAAACTCTTTTAAGCAACCTCGTCTACACACGATGTAGTCCACCTGTGTGCTCCTGCTCTCACACTTGTAGGTCACCCTGTGCTACAAGTAAGTGAGGAGTCTCAGTCCTACACTCTTGACTCTTCTGAAATCTCTCTGTCACCTCACACACTTTTTTCTCCTTGTCGTCTTCAACAAACAGTAGCCCAATTTCTGCCAGTACCCTGTTTGCAACCAGGCAGTCATTGGTAACACAGGAAACCGATCCAGTATGAAGGAACATTCAATAACATTTTAGTTTTGAAAAATGTTTTAGGCCGGATGTTCTTCTTGGCATAATCCTCACCACTAGAAATACAATGGCTTGTGCTCTCTATAGGCTGGTTTTTAAGTAGGGGTGGACAATATGGCCCTAATATTATATCATGATATTCTAGCATATTTTTGCGATAACAATATATTTGGCAATATAATAAAAGAAGAAATTTCAGGAAATGTTCAAGTATTTTTTAAATTATAAACACTTTGTAGAAATATGCAGTAAAAGTGTAAAAATATGCACAAGTGTTTACAATTAAAGAACAATGTAAGGTTAATAAATGTAAAAAATAATTTATCAAAATATAATTTAAAAATCTAAATGTTGTGCATCTTTTTACATATTATCAATAACAACTATACAAAAATACCCAAAAGCTTCACAGTAAACTGAAAAACATACACAAACTTGACTGCCTTCAAAAAAGGCATGAAAAACTTGCACTTTCATTTCTGAGATGCTTTGTTAGGAACACAAGAACACAAGCATGTTCAGGCTTCAGTACTGACCTATGTAATGCTGCAATAAGAAGTGTTAAAACTATGTACTCTTTAGCTATTTTGTCTTTCCAAGACCCTTTTGTAGCTTGTTTCAATACGGGAGCTGCACAGGTTCCATTCGCTGTTAATGTAGTGCACTGTTAAGCTAAGATAAGGCTTTGTGGTTCTGCTTGACCATATGTCTGTAGTCAAAGCATATAAATCCACACAAGATAGCCAGGCTGCTAGACAATCATTGCAAAAAAAAACTTTAGGGAGGCTGTATCTCCGGTCAAGCTTTTTAATAGCCTTCCTTCTCAATAGTTTGAACTTGCATCATATCTTTAGACAAACAAAATGCCATAGTTTCGGTGATGTCTTTCCAGCATTGGGTAATGCTTGGGTAAGCATTAGCGGCTGCGATCATTTAGCGGATTTTTTATTTTCTTCATAAAGAACTAAGTGCTTCTGCTGGAGGTGGTGAAACAGATTACCTGATGTGCATCTGATGTTTACCTGCGGGGTCCTCATCTGTCCCTACACCTTACCCTGTGGCATGTCTAGTCTTATTTGTGATAATATGTGCTTTTCTATGCTGGGGTGTTTTCTTACAACAGCTTCTTACATTTCTTCCCTCAGAAATTGTGAGTTGTGGTATATTTTGCCCCCCCTCCTCATGTATATTCTTTTTCTGTATATTCTTTCTATCACCTGTCTTAATGTCCTGTCTGTATTCCATTCCCCCCATCCTAAATGTTGTATGTGTGGACGGTCAGACGGCTAATTTCAGCTGGTCCTTGTGACTAGTTGACAATAAAGTCATTCATTCATATCGGTATTATCATGAACAATAAGATATTGTTTTGAAGTGTCCAATTCATACATCATGCAAATCATGAGGCTTGCATACCAACTATGTAAACTGCAGCATATGTGCTAATATGGTTAAGAGAGATGAGTATATCATTTAGCCTGCTGGGCTCTCACATGTGTGAGCATATGTGTGTTTTATCACCTCTGCCACACTGCTGAGCCCCGTGTCTGGTTCGGAGGCATGGACTTGTAGGTGGTGGAGGTGAGGACCGCTTTCATAGTCCACTGTATGAGTAAGACTCAGAGCCCCACTCTCTTGGTTTATACTGAACAGGTTGCCTGAGTTCACCAACAGCATGTAGGATAGAGTTTTCCTCTGGAAAGAGACAGCATGTACTATGGCCACCCTGCACGCACACACACACAAATAAAAGAGCATGTGGGATATAATACAGCATCAAAAGGCAATTCAGCATTTGGCTCATGCAATATGAATTAAGAAGAATATGAAAATTCTGCTAAGAGAAGAAGACAAACAAGCATAGAAAAGGTGTCATCTCATTAGTATGGTCTATTCTGTTTAATGCTGCTTAGTTTTATTCACACTGTGCATGTTTGTGTTGTGTTTTTCCATCCTCTCCTCCTCACAGATTAATATGCTCTGTTGTCTCACAGTGCCCAGAGGGGGCATACACACTGCTCTTCATCTTCATCCAAAATTTTCTTTTAATAAATATTTGAATTTACATGTTCAAACTCACACTGTTTCAAATTCTGAGCCTGGGGACAAAAAAATATGCATCTAGTCCTCAACTCCCACTTCCTGCTTCTTATTATTCCTAGATTTTCAGCCTCTATCACTTTATTCTTTAATTTTGATTTCACCTCTCTCTCTTCAAGCTCAGGCTTCAGTTATCCACAGGGTAGTGATAATACATATTGCTTTACTCACAATCTAATTAGCAAAAAACACTGCACAAACCCCAGTTGCACATGTGAAAATTTATATCTGCATGCACACGCACACAGGCTGGATAGAAGACACTCACCCTTGTCCCACTCCAGTGCTCTCTGGGATGTAGATGGAGTAGGATGTGTTGGTAAACTGGGGGGGACGGAAGCCTACCAGTATGGCCACTGATGCACGAGAACCCTTCCTGCCCCAAGTGTCCACAGCTTGCACAATCAGAGTGTATTCTTTACCAGGACTCAGAGGTCGTCCTGTAGTCCTTACCTCTCCTGTGCTTCTGTCCACCACAAAACAATCCTCACCTCCTGAAGCAAACACACATATTTAAAAATGAATGGCCAGATTGCTTTAATCTGGCAAGAAATCTCTGTCAACTTGTCTAATTTTATTGTCAACCACAGTGAGCCGATGAGCAATTAAGAGTGCACTCCTTACTGAGAATTTAGGCAGAGGAGCTACAACAGTATCAGACCACACTGTGTTCCAGATATTTCAGATGTTCCTGCATGTTAAAGTCTTTAGACCATTATATTTTGACAAGAGACAAGAAACCTCAAGGAGAAAGGGATGTTACAGTCTGTATTAGCCTAAAGCACAGTACAGTACAGTGCGAGAGGATGTAGGGATAAAGAAATATACACAGCTGTTGCAGAACAGCAGAAGTCATAGCTAGATACGCTACAAATCATTGATATGCTCTCTTCCAAACACTAGGACATACAGTAAATCATTTTATTGTGTGTTTTCTATTCTAAGATTTCTGATAACTGTGCATTACTTTATGCATGTGCATAAAACTGGACAGATATAACTGCTAACAGTTCATACATAACAATTTTTTACCACCAATCAAAATGCTATTGTAATTGAAAATAGCATCTTGACTGTTTACCTGGATGTTAAATAAAACGATCCAATAATGTGTCTGTTTACATGGCCAAAACATTTAACTTGAAAACTACAGGAGTTAGACAATGAAACT
>JAOUQV010000040.1:8315075-8334367 GCA_028565295.1 Aspidoras spilotus
CTTCACACTCTGCTCTTACTGGTGAAATGTGCAATTAATGAAGATTGGCCACCAGACTTGTCCAATTTAGCCATGAATCCTCCCACACTAAAATGACAGGTGTTTTAGTTTCATTGTCTAACCCTTGTAGTTCTGCCTGTTAATACAGTTTTCATAATGATCCACTGCTTTTTTTTCAATGATTAAGCAGTAAGAACAAAGAAAGTAAAGTCTGATGCAAAGACAGACTGTCTGGACAGAATGTTCTCACTGAGTTTATAAACCAGTAACAAACAAAACTACTGAATGACAAGATTTTATATTCAATTGCGCAAAAAATTTAAAGTTCCTTATAGTCTGTGTGCTCTGCCTGTTATTGTCTGTCTGTTCCAGTAAAATATTCATTCATTTCTAATGTTAAAGTAAAGTAAAGTCAAAATAAAGTTTTGATTAGTTTTGAACCATGTTTTAACCCACAATCTCAGCATACTGACTCAGCGTCCTATAAGACTGCACTTAACAAGCTTTTTATTGTTTACAAGAAACTTTCTTTACTTTTATATGAAGAGAGGTGTATTAGTGAAGTGATAATTCTGGCTACTGGAGAGACTGGCTTCATACTGCTGAGACTGGCTAAATGAATGGGACACTGGAGACTGAGCTGTCCCTAAAATGTATATTACTGATGTCAGGTGACACCCAAACACATTTATTTTTGTAGTATATATGTCCAGATGATTAAATATACACTTCCAAGCCAGTACTGTTGGGTCCCTGAGCAGGTCCTTTAACTCTCCCTGCTCCAGAGGTGCCAATTCATGGCAACAAAAAAGCTGGGATTACTGCTTGTGCAGTAATGTGCAAAATAAAGGCTTCTATCCTACTGTCATTGAAAAAGTGGTTTGGGTTGTATGACAGATGATATTTTCTGTTCTAAATCCAGCACAACATTCTTACTCTAAAATACTTCTGTCTCACACATACACACCTTAGATGCTGCTGCTAACAATGTCCCCGAAAATAGAGCATTCTTTCATATTCGGAGAGAGCGCGAGAGAGAGAGAACCTGTCAAAAACTGCACATGCACTCTCACAATTTATCTCACACTCTAGATGCTGAATTTAGTATTATGTAAAGTCAATCAAGATTTGTTTTAAAGACCTTTATATGTTCATAATAAACTGATTCACGATCCAAAAACAAGACTGAAAATGGTGCAGGCAGAAGTGTTTGCAATCCTTGAAGCAATCTGGAAGCCATGAATATGCAAATGTTTTATAGTGGGCCTATAGTGTATATGTCATGTTGCTTTCTAAACCCTCATCCCATGGTGCGCTGTTGTTGTATTTGCATACAGAAACCTGACAGGCTCTTAAATTTTATAACATAATACGCAGTGAGGTTTAGGACCTACAGTAAGCTTTTATTTGCATTTGGACAAGCCTATGTATTTAAATATATTGCTTATACCGGTTAGAAAAAACAATACAATAAACAATACTTTTTTTTATAATAATCATACATTTGTTTATTTATAATACATATCCAAGTGTACATCACACAGTTAAGAACTAAGTATCTTGCCCAAGTAGCCAGTAAACGCAATGTGATGTTTCAATATTCAGTCAAGTTTCAATATTCAAGTAGTGACAACTACCATAATTATTTTACCAACTAAAAGGCCCAATATTAATAGCATAAAACTGCCAAATTTAGAATGATTTATAAAAGAAATATAAAAAATAATAATTAACATTATTATGAATAATAAACGAACAGAAACAATGTTCTGCATTGTTCCAGATTACTGGTCTGTAAAGTAAGAGCAGCACGTACATCAGCTCCAAACCACCCAAAAATACCATTTTTATTATTCTTAAGCAATTACTGCCTCGTTGCTCCTGCAGCTTAACTGTCAGCTCAGTGAAACACAGCAGATTAGATTTCAGAAACAGCAATAATCATTAGCTTGGAATTCATTTGTTATTCATTAGCAGCAAATCAGAGGTATAATCACTCGCTCTGTGTTTTACGGATGTAAACATTTCTGTGCATCTCGCTGCATGGTGCAGACATGGTGACTTGCACCTTCTCTAATTTCAATGTCTTAACTCAAGCATCTCAGAATTCACAATGTGTGACAACTGTGTGAAGTATTTAGACTGGACCATCACTGCTAGGTGGCATATGATCACTGATAAAATGTCCCTGATGGTACAAAATAAGAATCACAGAATATCATCGCTGTTGAAAGTATGCCAATAAGACTTAAGGTAGTTCTTCAGGCAAAATGGGGTCCAAACTTTTACTAGCAAGGAGTAAATTGACCGGTAAGTGTATGGGTTGACCTGCAGGACATTTACCAGCTATGAGTTAGCCATCTTGACCAATGTTTAAAAATTAGAAACCCCAAATATTATGACATTTGACTCTGCAAGTAAATGAGGATCCATTAACACAAACGCCAAGCCACATACTATAGTTGAGACGAGCAATGGACTACTGAGGTGAACTGGTGGTGCTGATGCAGCAGGCATTTATCAACCTGAGTATGGACGGAGCACTGTCTGCTTTCATTAATTAAAAAGTAAAGCAATCCATTATAGTGTTCCAAATAAAGTAATCTGTTGATTTCTTCAGCCAAACTCCCATTTATTACATTTCTCAATAATTCAACAGAAATAATATTTAATTAGCTAAGCTTGGCTGCTTCCCTGTGATGAATAAAAGGTTGTAGAACTGTGCTAAGTGTAAAACACACTCACCATCCACCAAGAGGAACTGGGCTTCTGCTGAAGAGCCATCGTTCTGTTTGGCTACCAGTTTATAAACCACAAAATCTGGAGCTGCGCTGGGCTCCAGTGTGGCGAGATACGGCTCGGGAAACATAGCCCACTGCAGAGGTGACGAACCAGGATGGGTTACAGATAGTCTGCACAGGTACCATTCATTACCTGCAGATAGAAATAGAAAGGGAGAAGGAATATGTAACTTGAACAGTAATAGTACATATCTTAAGTATTGTAAAAACAGTACAAGTTTGAGTCAATAATTATCTGCACCCAGGTTATACTAAAATTTATTTTGGCCGTACATTCATATCAGCACTTTCTGTATGATGTCTTTGTATCCCCAGTCACTGCCATGCTGGTTTGTACGTGCTACATTTGTAACTACACTGCAAGAAAAAAATGACTGCCACTCAAACAAAACAAGAGCAGTGTGTAGTGATTGTTTTATTTATTTTTTGTTATACTCCATTTGTACCAGCGTGGTTCATGAAAATGGCACCGGAAATCCATTTGATCCACTGATTCTAATTCTGTTGGATAGACATGTGAGAGTGGATTATCTGTCAAATCATTGGCAAATCGGCCATGGCTCTGACTATGCAATGACCCATGAATGAGTTGAAGCATTTTTGGCTCAAAACACAAACTAAAACTATTTTTAATGCAGGAATTATGAAAGCTTGTTGACAGATGGACAAAATGTATTGAAAAGCAGGAAGATTGTATTGCATTTTTATAAAAGATGAGTTCAATAAATTTATGATTCATCCTTATATTTCAGTAAACTCTATAGCTGTAAAGCTATACAAGAAAGAACAAAAAAGCTTGTATTGTGTCAAAAAAGTGTTGGTTTGTAGTGACTGCAATCCCTGCAAAATCTCATGACGAAGTCCAGCATTAGGAGCAAAGCCCTCTGCTGGTAAAACTAATCTGGGAAGTGACTTTGATCTAGGAATAAACACTGACTTTCAAAATGAAGAAAAAAGATTAAATAGTATAAAACCACTTGGCAACTTCGAGAAATGAAACATTTACAGAAGCCATCAACACATTTCCCCATACACTTTCAGGAAGAAGTCTGCTGTCATACAGATGTACAGTGCAATCACTCAGACCCAGTCATCATATCAGTCACCGTCAGCAAACAGAGACTCAAATACAAACAGTAGGAAGGCTCTGAGGAGTTCTTAACTTGTTCTTTTTGTCAATACTGTATGTCTCCAAACTTGCATGATGAGGTTTTTCAACATCTTAAGCAACAGCATGACAATAGCAGATATAAGACCATTCTTCACATCTATGTACAAAAGCAGAGAAGATGATCTCTATGTTTCCTATACTTCCTGCCTTATCACAGCAGAGGTGCTACAAAACGTATATAGAGAGGTACAGCAGGAGGGAGAGAATGAATTGCGTATGTGGAATGAATAAAAAATCTGGTAGGACCTAGTTAAGTGTTTTTATTTTAATTTGTTTTGATTTTTATTTGTTTTAATTCTACATCCGTGATTTACATTTTGCCTGTCTTTACCTTAGCTTATAGGATTGCACAAGGATGTGATTATGTATTAAGATGCAAAAATGACCTGAATATCTGCCAGTGAAACAGAAGGTAGCAGGTCTCAACAATCGTGCACTGTAGCTAATAAACCATTTCTGAGTTGCTGATGCAAATTAACATAAATTATTAATGATGTACAAAGCTGAATTCACACTCACATTAGGATTATAAACATTACACATAAAACATTACAGACTGAAACGTTAAATAAATGGTGGGTTGCTTTGAAGGACCTTGACAGATTTAACCTTAAAATGCTTAAAGAAAAGATTATTATTAATATTATTATTATTATTATATGTTATAATTCTGTATAAGCAGAAGATGCAGGGGACAGAGTGAGGTGGAGAAGACTGACACGCTGTGGCAACCCCTGATAAAGGGAGAGGCCGAAAGAAGAAGAAGATAATTCTGTATTACAAGCCATTTTATCTTTTTTACTATTTATTCTTAATCGTCTGTCAATCCAATGACTACATGTAACATTCTACGCTGCTTATCCTATTAATTTGTCAAGGGGGTGCTGCCAGTGTTCCCAAAAAAATCAAACGCAAAGACTACAACATTCATACACAGACAATCATACCTAGGGACAGTTTATTAACTCATATGCACCAGAAAAGACCCTGGGCCCTATTTGCTGTCTTAGTTTTACCAACTGTGGCACTGTGCTGCCACAAACATAAACATACATTTAAAATATAGCCATGGTGCAGTTTTGTGGTGTAAGGTGGCATGAACACATCTTGATTCACCTCATTTTGAATGTAAAGATGTTACACAACAGGGATCGGCGCAGATTCCTGCACCACACTGACTCTCAGACGTCAAAGATGTCGCTAGCTCAGTAGGAGACACTCAAACTCGGACAGCTAATGGGCTACAGCCTCGATAAACACACCTCTGACTGGGAGTCTCGACCCAGCTTACCATCTCCACAATGCCTTAAACAGCTGAGGATCCTGATCTCTTAAACAGCCCTCTGAGGGCCAACGAGAGAGAGGATAACAGGCTCAGGCTTAGAGCAGGACATGCTGAAACATATACATACACAATATGGGAGGAGAGCTGCTGACCTTTCAGTGATGATGAAAATAGCAAGGCGTTGTTGGAAATGTTGGGATGTGACTTGTATTTCGATGAGAATGTGTTTCTCCCTCTTCTAGTGAACATCACCTAGACTGTCTAATTTTCTTACTTAATCTCTCTTATTACCCCTCCTCTCTCTTTCTCTCTTTTCTTCAGCATGCTTGTGAGAAGAGCAAAAAAGAACAAAAGCAGCAAGGAAAGAAAAAGGCCTACATGTGTTTGTTTAAGTCTCAATAATTTTTGAATAAGCCTCAGCAGTAACGAAGCAATGTTCTGTATAAAATACATCCTATTCAGAAATAACAGTTAAATGCATTCTTTTAATACGGTACTAATTTGAATATCAATACATAAGATGCCATGGATATTTATGTTAAAAAGGCAGAAGAACTCTGTGAAGAAAAGAGATCATCGTGTTTGGAAGGAGTTTTTGTTTAACATCCTGCTCTGACACACAGCACATCGAAGACAGTGTGAAAGGAACCAATATAATCTAGACAGATTTAGATGACTCTGAAACAGGGCTTTGTACAATAGTCAGCTTTTAAACAAGGACATGCACAGTTTGTGCTCTCCTCAAAGTATTGACATTAATGTATTCATTCCTACATGTTATATGAATGTAGTCTTGATTCATAGAGCTGTACTTCAATCTTTTTGACACATGTTCTATTACTGAATAAACAACAAGGGCATTCTGTGTAATTTAGATTCATGTCACAAGGAAGTCTAAGGACACAATGGAGGGACAAATATTTAGGGGAATATTTTGTTTCGAACAGTTGAATGTATTTGTAAATAAAACCAATAATCTTTTTACCAAAAGAATGAATTTGTAGTACTGTATTGCTGACACAAGTGTGTGAGAAGGTTTCGGAAAACGAAATAGCTTTTTAATGATTTGCTCCATTTTTTAAAAACAATTCTAGTTTTAAAGTCACAGATTTTGGCTGGATGCTTTATTATTAAATTTTACTCATTTTTATTACTTTATACAGATGAATTTTACAGGGCAGGTGAATTACAATACATTTTCATTAATGGTGAATTTTAAGGAAATGGGTTTATTCATTCTTGGAAAAATCCATATCTATGGCTATACTGCATACACTAAAGATCAACCAAATACAGGGTTTCTTTAGGTATCAGCAAGTCTAATGTAATGCTTGTTTATGTCTTTTTAAAGCCATCCTTTATGCCATAAACATGGATGGCCACAAATAGCCTCCAAAATTTGGACATGGATGTCTCTTTGTTTAGTGTTGTGGACTACTTTATTCTGTCATCAAACATAAGCAAAAGTGGTCCAGCACTGCTGGACTGTGGAAACCAATGCATATAAGAAGAGAACAAGCATTCTCAACACAGAAAGGGCCCTGGTCCCGGCTATGAATCAAACCCGGGCGCTTCATGCTGTGAGGCAACAGCACTACCCACAGTTTACAAGGATACCCTCTGTGTTTTGAAATAACCAGTCCACAGTACATACTTTGAACTGTCATGTGGAAATAAGAATGGGATCTCTAACATTTGAAAGAATTTAATTTATGTAATTTGATTTGCCTTTAAGTAAATATTGGATTATGTGTATGGTTTTTTTTAACATTGTATTTATAAACTGTATATTATAAAGCTGCTTTGTGACAATGTTTCATTGTAAAAACACTATATAAATAAATCTGAATTAAATTAAATTGAATAATAACATAAATGTAATATCTTATGTCCTCTGTCTCCTAAAGGTCCATTTCATTAAAGTATCCTTCATGGGTCCACCTGTATCCACTTTTAGTTCTCCCTTGTCCCCCCATATACACACAAACACTCGCAAACATGCACACTCTAAACCAGGAGAGACTCACAGGTGTCTGCACGAGTGACAGGGTGGGCTGTGTTGTCATGGCAATTGGCAGGGAGCAGACATACCCTGTGTTCAGACAGGCCTTGGCAGCATTAAATCTTTGTGGCATCTGAAGATGCTTGGGCGAGCTGCCATAATCACCCCATCCTCACTAGCCCTGCAGGAGCTGTTTTGGGTGTTGCAGACTAATAAAGGTGCCCTTTCATGCCCAATTAACTACTCAACCACGTATATCTCGTTGTCACACTGATGACATGCATCTCTATGGCTATAATTAAGTTTTCAAATCAGGGCTTTTGTCTGGTTTTCTCCCCTGCCATGAGCTACTCGTAAAAATCTCTCTGGAGGACACACATAATAACACAATCAAACAGAAAGAGGGACAGGGGCTAAATGATAGAAAAAGAATAAGTGAATGACTGATGTCACAGGGATGGAAATGTTAATGGACTGTAGACTGTTAGTGTAAGGTATGTCACTCTGCATGTTAATTTGTAGGCATGGACAGAGAGTAGTGTGTGTGAGACAGACAGGGCTTCATTGTTTTATCTGTGTGTGTGTGTGTGAGTGTGGCATGGGGGGGTGAAACAGAGATGGAATGCTCTGGATCAACAGAGCTGGAGCAACTGCCTTCTATCTGTTCCATCAGGGCAATCTGAGTCCTAATTAATAACATTATAGACTGCCTCACTTTTACCAAAAACACAGACACAGACACATAAAACAAACTCAACATTTATCTCAGTTTCATGCAACTTCTTACAAAAAATGCAGTTTTTTGTCCCCCTAAATGTCCCCACAGGGTCAAAACACGAATACATACACTAACATTAACCTCTATGTGCAATATTTGTCTTTTACTTCCTTTCTATTTTATTTCAAAAGGCATAAGCTGTCTAAGCATCTAGTCTAGAATCTAGAAATATCCATACAAGGTCAAACATAACTGTCATGACTGGGGCATTTGGTTTTTTATAAAGGACACGCACACATCTTTTTTATTGTCTTGTGGAACATTTGAATTAGCGAGGGTGTAATAAAAACATAAGCAACAAAAAAGCTCACCATGACAAATGCAAGATGTCAACCATTTACTACATTCTGTGCAGGTTAATTAAGCCATTTCTCAAACCAGTGATGGAACAGAGCTGAGCGACCAAGAGACGGAGAGAAAGAGAGGGGGCATATACTGTAAATATCTCTTCTCTTGCCTGTGGCTTTTAAGCTGATATCTAAGTGGTATGTATGTACGTGTGGACACATACAGATGTGCACAGCCACAAACACACACACACACACACTGTCCTTGTCTCAAATTCATTGACTCGTCTTCCCATTCATTAATGTATAGTTCAGACTCTTTCACCTATAAAGCAATAACTTGCAGAATCAAAAACCCGTACTGACAACAGTTGTAAAAAAATGTATGCAGATGAACAGCTGATGTTCCTTCTTACTGATATAGTTTCTGTCTCTCTCTCACTCGCTCACTATATGTATTTTCATTTCATTGCACTAGCTGAGATTTGATTGAACGGCCTTAGGCTTTTTGTGGAGCAGCTCTACTCGATAAAATCAGCTGGAGACAGCTGTGCATCATCAGTCCAAAAAAGACCTATTTTTTTTTCTTTCTCTCACTTGTACACATACACATGTGATTCTGTAGCGCTTCGGTAGCCACATAACATTTACTACAAGTAAGATGGCAGTATTCTAGCAAGTTATTAAATGTATCTGTTCCACAAGATACCTTCAGGACTGAATGTGATGATATTCGGTACCAGATATAGTGATAACTCCCAATAACATAAAGATGCATAACAATTTCAGGTGTGCACCTGGCCATTAGGACAAACATTAAAATCATTTTTTTTACTGCTAACCAGACTATGGAATAAACTATTTTGGACAGTGTGAACAACAGAGGCAGTCAAACACAGACTCGAGACTCCTGAAGTCTTTAAGTAGTACTTTTATAAAACCTATTCATTCCACTAACTAAAAATGGATTATATACTGTATATGTACAGTGGTGCTTGAAATTCTGTTACACTTTCATTGTTCCATCAATGATGACAAACCATCCTGGCCCATATGCAGCAAAACAGTCTCAAACCATAATATTACCACCACCATGTTTCACAAATGGGATACGGTTCTTATGCTCGAATGCAGTGTTTCATTTGTCCAATCATAACTCAAGCTCTCTTTTGGTATCATTTAATAGCCTTGGTCCATATGCTCTTTAGCAAACTGCAGACAAGCAGCAAAGTTCTTTTTGGAGAGCAGTGGCTTTCTAATTGCAAATCTGCCATGCACACCTTTGTTGTTCAGTGTTCTCCTAATGATGGACTCGTGAATATTGACCAATGTGAGAAAGATCATAAGTTGCTTAGAAGTTACCCTGGGTCCTTCGTGACCTCACAGACAATTAAACGCTTTTCTCTTGGACCATCTTTGTTGGTCGACCACTACTGGGACTTTCTAGTCTTGAATTTCCTCCATTTGTACACAATATGTCTGACTGTGGCTTAATGTAGTATAAACTCTTTAGAGATGGTTTTGTAACCTTTTCCAGCCTGATGAGCATAATTATGTCTTTTTCCGAGGTATTCAGAAAACCCAATTTGTTCATGACATAATACACGTCCAAGAATGAGTTGTGAAAACAGACTTTGATTGATCCCTGTCCTTTAAATAAAACAGGTTGCCTAATCGCATATTTGATCCCATCCCATTGATTAAAAAATTCACCTTAGAATTAACTTCTAATCCTAGAGTTTAACATATTTTTTCCACTTATAAATATGTTATATTGGATCATAAATACTTTTATAACTTTCTGCTGCTGCCACACACTGTCACTTTCATTACCCTCCAGATCATTAGTCAATCTACATCACTAGCTTCACCCGGCAACTCTGGAATACCCCTAGACAAGGCGTCACTCCATCATAGGACACACACAGTCACACACACATTCACACTGGTATACCTGTAGACTCCACACAGAAATGTTCCAATTTTATAACCTAGTGCATTTAAATATTGCATTTTATAAAATATATAATAGTAACACAATGATATAATGTATAATTTATATGACAGTCATGTGCATTTAGATAAGTCAACAATTCCCATTCCAGTGTTATACAGAATATGACAGCTGAGCCATATCTAGGTGCATAACAGGTTGTGGGGTCAGTTAAACTCCAAATGTGGAGTGACGGAAAGTTCCAGCAAAGAAAAAAAAGCATTTTTCTAAAGCAATAGCTTTATGTTTGTCTACTAAAGAAACCCAGTTATGAAGATAGAGTTTGACAGGCTTTATTGGAGAAGGGAGCAGGGGAAACATTGCCAATTTGCCTGCTGTCTGCTGAACAAGGTACTCAAAGTTCAGTAAATCAAGCTTTTCTCTCTATAAAACACAAGCGTTCTGTAGATAGAGAGCTATTTATGACCACTACAGCCAGTATACAGTCTAATAGGATTTTTTCCCCTTCTTTCTTAATTATTTTCCACCTATTTTAGTCAACATCACTAGATTTTACCAGTCCACTTTAAAACTGTTATAGTTGTAGCCCCACAGAATATAAGGGTTTGTGTTTGTATCCCTAGGTGTGTGTTGCCCTTTATGTTCATGCACTGTTTCTTTTAGTCTCAATGCATTTTTTTTTAAAGAATTGCTCAAAACCTGTATACGTTATATAAAATTTTATTAGAAGCAGCATCTAGGAGTCATATTGTCCTAGACTATTTCAATTCATTTGTGGAGTAGCACCACTTCATAACCCTATCATTACACTAGCCAATATCTTACTAGGTTTAGGCACCCTATATCACTAGCACAGCCTGGAAAGCTCCATTAGTACAGAGTGTGAGTAATCCAAGAGTGTTAGTAACAGCAATGGCTGACAGATAATTGGGACATCTAATGCTTAGACAGCTTATCACTATGCCATGAAGAACATCTGTGCAGCCGACCATTGCGAATGAATGATGGCATATGACATATTACTACCAAATTCTTTATATGCGCCAGAAATTTCCATAACATTTTCTACTCCCACACATTTCTATATCCCTAGGACTGTTCAGGTAGCGACTAACATCTGGTATTTCATCTTGCCTTTCTGTCATTTTGTGCACAGTTAGCATGTCTGAAAATGTAATTTTCTTAATATTGTAAATACTGAATACCTTTACGTATGCAAGTATTAACAAAGAAGTTACAAAAAACATGCTACAAGCACCATGCCTACTACTGGAAGTTTGGCAAAATGCACTTAAGGACTACAGTATGTCCGTGTTTTTTGCCAATAAAATTAATCACAAGTTTTAGCTGTTGTTTAAACACAGACCACACCTCAGTGCTCAAACTATCTATCCGCAATCATAGTCTTTAATGTCACTGTTTACCCCAGATTTCCGTCTTTCTCTACAATTCTTCCAGAACAGTCAAGTGACATTGTCACTCCACCAAGTTCAGGACCATGGGCGAGGGTAGAAAAATAGACTGACTGGTAAATCAAGAGCTTCTCTGTACAAAAATAGTAAACAGAACCTGTGAAAAACCGCAGCCCCTAACGGGGTCCAACATGTACCGAAAACAAGACTTTCTGCAGGCAATGACAACCAAGCTTCTGTGCTGGTTGTACAGGGACTGTACTCCCGCTCTCAACAAAAGGCCTCCAACCCTGTATTCCCAAAGCACCTTCCTCAGAATCTCATGAAGGCCACAGTCGAATGCCTTCTCTAAGTCCACAAAGCGTATTTGGACTGGTTGGGCAAACTCCCATGAACCCTCAAGAACCCTGTGGAGAGTATAAAGATGGCCCAGTGTTGCTTGGCCAAGGCGAAAACCAAATTCTCCACTCCAGCACCCTGGCATATACTTACCCAGGAAGGCTAAAGAGGGAGACCCGATGAATGGAACAACACCACTGGTTTTGTTCAGAAATCATATCTTGTAAATAAATAAAGTAAATAACAATATCTGATATTCATGTGCATTCTGACACAAACATATTTCATGCCCTTCTATGAAAAGGAAGTATACTGTGAGTACAGTTTTTCATGGGTTTATGCAGACACCCTGATTGCCATTAAGCTGAAAACAGTGGGCTTTGGAACTGGCCAGGCTCACTGGCTGTACTGATCATAAGGGAGGTTTTGAGTCTTCATTCAGGCCTTGTCTCAGTGGGGTTCTCTCAGAAACACTAATGCCTAGACTCCAATGACATTCATCTGAAATAAATCCAGAACTATCAGATTTTCCACTCAAGTAGACATGTAAAGAAATGGTACCCAGCACTGAATGGGACAGAGAGAGTCCTGCTGGGCCAGTCCACGCAAACATACACACACAAAGTGTGATAAATGCCAATGTTTTTAAACACAAGAACATGTAGAAGAATGTGGAGGTACTGTTTGAGCTTGAGACAAAAGTTGGAACACCTACAGCTGTGGCACAATTTAGGACCTTGGTCACTCTTTTTTTCTTAGGAGACACAAGACCTGCATTAACACAAGTACAAAGCCATTTGACCTATTTTTTATATTTGCTCGGGAAAAACATAACCTCTTCCTCTATTTCACTTTCACACTCTTTCACATACAATCACATGCTTATAAAAGGAAAGAAGATGGACAAGTAATCAAGTGGAATTTTGTTTTTTTACAGGAGAGTAGATACATGTTAAAGTTCTGCCTCCATTTAAAGATCCCTTCTTACAAATTCCCAAATTCTCACTTTTTCCTTTCATTATAAATGAATTACAGTGACAACATGGCAGAAGCCTGTGGAGATTTGAGGATTAGTCAGGAGTGCTCAAAATGGGAGTTAGAGTGTGAATTAAGGAACAGCAGTGGATCATCACTCCCTCAGTGAGCTCTTCTCTCAAACATCCTCTACCTCATCATTTCTGCTCCATTCCTTTATCTTCATCTTTCTCAGTGTTTAAAATTCCTCAGCATGGCTCACACTCGAACATATTCAAACAGAGCATGAGATTGCAGTCTTAGAGAGGCTCCAATCAAAAAACCCAAGACTTTCCAACTTACTTACAGTATATCTCAGCTCTCTCATGGTAGCAGCTTTGATAAGGACAAACCTTTCACTCTGCAGCTCACTCTGATGATAAACCTGTGTACTTCACTTTTCTGTCTCCTACTTTATAAGCATGCAGCTTATCTACCAAGTCAACCACTAAATTATCAAAGTCTTCTTATATGCCATGGCAATACTAGTACAGGGCTAGCTCTAATGTTTATATATATACATGATAAAAACAGGTAAGAATGAATATTTTATTGAGCACTGCAAGCTATTCAACACCCTACATGAGCACACAAATGGATGTTTTAGTGCTTTAGTATCTGTAAATCAGAAAGACAGAAGGTTTGATACTAGCTTCGATACACTTCAAATCTCCTACTCATATTGGCCTGTGAGAGGAGCGCAAAAAACTCTACACTTCAAACGTGCTTTTTAGCCACTGACGTTTATCATTAGCATAATCTCATTCAAATTCTAGACATTTCTGAAGCGCTAAAGATTTCCAGAACTATTTCTAGGCATTTATTAAATCAATTCCTGTTCCTGCAGGACAGCACTTTAATGTTGTGTGTAGCAACTTGGTCTGGAGGAACATTGTTTCGTTTCACTGTGTACTGTAACACTGTATATGGCTGAAATGACAATAAAACTACTTGAGACATGGGACAAAAGTATCACCAAGTGCCAGTGACTCCAAAAAAATCACAACAAATTTCAGAATGAAGTTGAGGTACTTTTGCTTTTAAATTGTTGTGTGAACATCAAAGAAAATAAAATTTAGATTACCTCAGAAATGGAAGACTTTAACCCTTTGATGCTTGATATGTGAGGTATGCCAGCAATTGCAATACCAATGACAAAATATTCTGCTCAGCTGGTCCTCCTGTACAGACTCTTAGGGTATACTGTACTCACTGAGTTAAGGCAACCTGAACTGTGCTCAGGTGCACTCAGAAAGAAGTTTGCTTGACTAGTGTGAGTGCTCTTAATTCAGACATATAGTGTAATGCAGAATCACACTTGGACACAGTCAAGGAGGTGGTCTGGGGTACAATTTACCAGGCTCTGAAGTAGTAAACTTGAGCACAAAATACAATGATGTCTACTTTTGGCTTGCCTTGTCTGTCATAAGTCATACCATTTCTGAGCTGTTGAATAGTTCAGATTGTGTTATTGCAGTGAAAAAATAATTCATAATTACTACATTTATTTATTACAATTTATTTTGGCCAATTACACAATATTTTTTCATTTATAAAAATCTTTTAAAAATCTTCTATAATAAGCCTAATTGCAGTATTGCGTAATCACACGTCATATGAGAGCTCTGTGCATCAGTGTGCAAAAAAATGAGTAAGAAAAGCCACAAAGAGAGTACAAGCACAGATGCATAGGCATGCCTTTCTCCACCAATCAGGCACACAGTAATGATGAAACATAGCTACAAACGTGTACTAAAACTATGACTGATTTCTCTGCTGAAAACCTACAGATAGTAAATTCCAGAACATAGGGTATTACAGGGTTAAACTTTTGCAATTGTACTATACATAACTACTGTGAACTGAGCATATACGTAGCACTGTGCACAAACTGTTTTCCTTGGGTTGCTTAACTAGAAACCCGATTTGGAGTACACATGTGCAACATTTTCAGTAGTGTCGAGTGTTGCACAGTGATATGGTTCGTTAAGTTAAAATCCTAAGCGCACACTTTGTACGTTTCTATACGGTTCACACTGGGAAATCCCAGACTGTACTGTGTGTATGTGAACAGATTTTTACATGGTAATGACATTATAGAGGTGCGCTAAATTGCATAGGATAGTTTGAGGTCCTGGATCAGCTTGATTTATGTAGTTCTAGTAACAGAGCTACCAGTGGAAATCAGATCATACTTAGTACTTTACGCGTACCACAGGACACATGCTGATCCATAGAGAGACACACTCACAACATACATCTGGAGTGCCCATTAATTTCCCTACATAAACAAGGTATTTTAAAAAGGCCATCTTTTCCAGAGATGGCTGTAATGATGAGCCGCTGCGTATGTCTTTGGCAGCATCTCGAGCCCTAGCTCTGTTTTAATCCACAAAACAAAAGAGTACGTCTGCATCTCTATTGTTGGCGAGAGGTGGATGAGTACTTTCTGGCATAATGAGCATTTGCAATTCAATAAGACATTCCACATTATACTGCTTGGGCAAAACTAAAGCACAAAGAGAGACAGAGTTAGAGGATGAGTGCTAGGGAAGTATGAGAGATGAGCGTTAGAGATACATAGCCTAATGCTAATGGTGCTTCCTTCTCAATCTGGACACTTGTAGTGTTAATCATGTCTTCACTAATGTGTTGAATTAATAAAACACGGTACTACTATCTCACCGGCTATTACCCCCATTACTTTATTTCACACTGTTGACCATAGATATATTGTAAAAGGGGGAAAACTCTTTCACAGAGCTTTATGAATAATGTAGAAGCATATCTCTATGAAGAGAATAACAGCAGTGTCAATCAACCATTACCCCTTTACATAATGTGTGTCTGCATGAGAAGAGCCCACCTGCCTGCAATTGAGCATGTGCTATTGATTAATGCTACACTTCTATCTACTTTTCTTAGACATCAATCAGCATTCAAGCCTTCCTTTATATTTTTCTCACCCGGTTCCTGCTATGCAATGAAGTATTTTACCAGTGTTGTTGTGTGATGGAGCTATAGATGCATTCAGAGTGTCTGGGCTATTGTGTCTCCACAGCAAGACGTGGCCATCATAGACAAACTACTCCCTTCTGTGGGTAATGCTTACTTTGCTGGCATACTTGCTTTTTTCCCCAAGACAGACAGTTGTATGTGTGTGAGAGAGGTGCAGGAGTTTAAGCTATATGCGGGATATAATCACATGTATGAGCAGGCTTCCAATAACATAAAAGGGGCTTAGACATATGAGAGCATCAGTTCATGTGAGTAATGTAGTCAGATTACAACTTCTTTGGTAGAATTCGACTAGTTACAATATGTCCAGGAATTATTTCCACTCATAATACTTATTTATTCGAAATAAGCTCAACTGGTTCTCCATGCAGTGGAGAATGAGAGAGGAAAAGCAAGTGATTTCCATGTCTGCTACTAAACAACTGGAGCTCTCCTAAGTTTATTATTCACTCAATTAATATTCAACAGAAATCTCAATTTCTAATGATTATATCCAAAACCAGTCGCAATGAATAAATGTGCCTCCTTCTTTACCCATCTATCTCTTATCAATTAGCCTCTGCAGCCACCACCAGAATTTAGAAGCTGGAGAAAGCCCTCATGATTTTACCTTAAATCATTAAATGATATAATCCTACATACAGTATGCACAGTAGCTATGCTCATCCTATACATTCTTATTCAGGGAAAGTAGGTTTGTATATTAGTTTTAAAAAATGCAGTATGTTTTCATAATTTGATAAAAGCTACTTTCATGCCACACCTCAATTTTGCCTGTAGAATGAGATGAATAGTTATTGATGTGTGTTTGCCATCGGGAGCATTGACAGCACAACACGTTTGGAATAGAAAATAGAAATAGAAAATGAATTCAAATCAACTCAATTTATTTATAAAAACATTTAAAAGTCGAGACTGACCAAAGCAGATATATCAAATAACAAAAACGTCAAGGGTCTGTTCAATAGAATATAAGTAGAAATATTAAAATAGAAAGTAAATAAGTAATAAATGTAAATAATCCTTATAGGCCAAGGAAAAAGATTTCAGAAAAAATGTTTTAAGACCTGTTTTGAATTGTTCAGTGGATGATGACAACTTAATGTCCAGAGGTAATGAGTTCCACAGCCTGGGAACAGCCACAGAAAAAGTACGATCTTCTTTCAGCTTTAAACGAGACTGTGGAACAGTTAACAGTGATTTGTTTCAGACCGAAATATCCTTTGTGCCATGACATAACATATCAATGATGTACAGTGGAGCCATACCGTGAAGAGCCGTAAAAACAAAGAGTAATATTTTTAATTGGACCCTATCGCTAATGGGAAGGAGGCTGGGACTGGTGAGATATGTTCTCGTTTTTTTGTACCGTTAGAAATCTGGCTGCAGCAGTTTGAACGAGCTGCAAATGTGCCAAAGTGGACTGATAGGACTGTATAAAGGAAGTTACAGTAGTCAAGGTGAGATGTAATAAAAGTGTGTATGATCTCAAGGTCCTTAAATGATAAAATAGATTTCAGTTTGGCAATGTGCCTTAATTGATAAAAGCTACTCTTAACAACAGAACTATTAAATTTAAGAGCTGGATCAAAAATAAAAAATAATCTCTAAATAAGTTTTTGGCACCACTGGACAGATTAGGGATAAAATGTTTCAGATTGTCACCAATGCTCAGAGAGCTTGATGATGATCCAAAGATGACTACCTCAGACTTGCTTTCATTAAGATGAAGTAAGTTATTGGTTAACCACTGCCTAACCTTCTTCATATATTCAATGAAGTAAGGTCCTACATAACTAAAATTGAACATTGGCCAGAATCGAGTGACCATAAAAAATGGCGCAAGGGCAGGAACAACCCTAGACAGGACGACAATTCATCGTAGGGCACACACACACACATTCACACACTAATGGGCAATTTAAAGACACCAATTAACCTAACATGCATGTATTTGTAATACGGAAGAAAACCAGAGTACCCCAAGAAAACCCACACAAACCAGGGAAGACAAGTTTAAGTTATTTAGAATATAAGTCTTATTTGAAATCAATCGGGCATTAATTAGAGCCATTTTAACTGAAGTGAGATTTCCGCTGTCTACACAGAGCTGGAACTCAAGCCAACGGGTAGCTGACAGACAGGCAAGGACAAGTTGAATGAGATAAATATTGGTACTCCATGGAGATAAAACAGCCACTTCCGGAACTGAAGACCTGGAGCACACCGTTAAGCTCAGTGCAGGGCCCAGAAAGTCTCCTAATCCTCGCCCGGACCCCTTACCGCCTTTCCTTCGAAGTCTCCTTACTTGAATATTGCAGCAATGCAGGCTACAAACGCCAGTAGGTAGGGAAGATAAAACCACAGATTGAAAGAATAGTTTCTGGCCAGAGGAATATTTTACTCTTGTATCTTACACACATTTTCTTCCCATAAAAGAACAGCTTTAAATCAGTCTCTTCCTCAATCTGTGTGTGGTCATCAGAAAGATGATCTGAAGCAGCCTGAAAGCCACAGTGACAAATCCAGTCTGTGTTTCGTAGGCTTGATGGTTGTAGCGATCAGAACAGAAATTATAGACATCTAAGATACTGAACCAGCAGAAAAATTCCTAATTGTAGACATGGGTATGCAGTACAGAAGTAGAGATGCCCGTGGTCTTTGGGTGACCGCTCATCTCCAAAGAAACAGAATATATTCAAACAGTATATTTTGTCCAACCCAGGAACAGGAAGCAGTGTGATACATAAGTTTATTCATTCTTCTTTATCCTTGTAACTGCTTTATCCTTGTCAGTGATATGGTAGATCTGGAGCATATTCCAGGAACACTGAAACAACAAGATACATACAGTACATTCACACCTAGCTAGCAGTTAATACAAATACACGATTCATCTGCCAGGTTAGTCTACAAACTAGAAACAAGACTTTGTAATGCTTTAATTAATTTAAACATGTTGTGTACCTGTGCGAAATAATGCAGAATGCTATGGAAACTAAAATGTGTCCACTGTGGACACTCCTATCATATTCAGTACCTAAAACAGAGGTGTTATTCTAGGTAATACTATAAGAGGAGACACATAGACAGACGCAGTACTTAAAAAAGGTTATTAATATGAACCAGCTACCAGTATGGAGACAAAAAAATTATTCTGAACTCAGTCTGGACAAAAATGACTAGCTTTACCTTTACCATTTATCAAACACATCTCAACTTGTTAATAAA
>JAOUQV010000040.1:8341683-8353052 GCA_028565295.1 Aspidoras spilotus
GACAGCTTTGGATCTATTGTCCAAATTGCCTCTACAGTTGACATGAGATTAAAAAGCTCAATCAGCATATGCCTATACAGAGCACCAACCCTTGATAAAGTCCCATTAAACTCCATTAAAGCTGCGTTTAAATCAGATTTTATAGAATTAATCACAATATAATCACATATATAAGATATGACATGTTGAATGGTACAAAAAATTTAGTAAAAAAAAAACAAACCATTTGCTATTTGCTTAATGCAACATTTGCTATAATGCAACTTACGGCATTTGACAAATGTTTTCAGAATATTTTGAATAGCCAGAGCTTCCCTTGGAGCCTTGGAGCAGTCACATCTAGTGTATAATCACCTGTAAGTATGAACTGCTGTGCACATACATTATTAACAACTGTCAGTCAGAGTGATGTCTAGAGGTACTCATTCTAAGCTTTAAAGTCTTATACACTAATACAAACCTAATCATCTGACTGATTACTCCATTTATGCTTAAGGTAGCCTACTAAATCCTACAGTTCACAGCAAATAAAGTAAACCCTATCTTGACATAAAATGCTATACATAAAATCGCTGTTTTATATCAATATGACAAGGTTGAGGCAAATTTTTGAGAGCATTCTGTAAATATTACAAGAAAGCATGCTTAGAAGCAGAGAAATTATACAGTACAAGGGTGAGAGATACCAAGAGAAATAAAGAACTGTTGTACGTCTGTTTGAAACAGCAGAGCTACACCTTCACATTTCCAACATGCCAGTCAGTCTAAAAAGCAGAGAAAGCAGAAGTGCATAATTCTTTTTACTTTGCTCACTTATTTTCTCCTCTGCATTTACTGTGTAGTTGTAAAAGACAAGGCATGCAAAGGCATCATTAGGTAATCAGTCTT
Organism: Aspidoras spilotus; assembly: GCA_028565295.1. Classification (NCBI taxonomy): domain Eukaryota; kingdom Metazoa; phylum Chordata; class Actinopteri; order Siluriformes; family Callichthyidae; genus Aspidoras; species Aspidoras spilotus. The sequence goes on from JAOUQV010000040.1 coordinate 8,342,572, forward strand.
GTGCTGTTGATGCTTGTGCACAGTCTGTTTTTGCACCACTCCAACAATTCTGTTTATCCGGGATTAGATATGCTGCACTTTCTCCTCATATTTTTTCACTGTTAATAGCTTGCATGAAATGGTTTCATATTCAATAATTGCTGAGCCCAAAATTCACAACTGTAAAAACTCATTTTCAAGGGCCAGTATTGAAACATTATCAGACAAAATGTTGACATTATCAGAAAAAAGGCTCAGAATACACCTCTTTATCCAACGTTTGTCCTTGCTGGGCTTTTTATTCTGATGGAGCAAAATTAGTACTTTTTGGAGAGTGCAGACAATATGAGAAGCAGTGTGCTGATGTACATTACCAACAACACAACACCCTTTGATAGCAACCCTTGTACTAACTTTAGGCTGCAATTAAGTAAGAATCTCACTGTAATAAGCATGTTTGATTTTTGAGTTTTTTTCCAACAGTGTTCCAATACTGGCTCTTGAAAATCCATGAATCAATTTCCCAGTTGATAGTTAACTTTTAAACATTGTCTTGATGATGTTTCTATTCCACACTCGCAGGCTTGTAGCACAGTATTAATAAAACCGGAGTGCAGATCATTTTTGACTCAACCTTAATTAAGAAGGTTGTAAAAGTCAGGATAGGAAAAATGTGCTTGTGAAGCACAGACATTTGGGAATAGCTGACAGAGGACATAAGCACAATGTAAATTGTAAGGGAAGAGATGAAACCCAATGCCAGTGTGAAATATGACATCAATTAACAGAGTGCAGAGCATAATGGGTCTGGAGAAGGCAAGCTGTGGAAAGAAGAGCAGGCCAAAAAAGCCTGGTTATTAACACCTTAGTATTGTGCAGAAAGGCATGAGTCAGGTTGTTGGTTAAACTAAAGGACCATAAAGATGTTTTGGGATGGAAGACTTTTCTGTAAGTGGTGTCATTTTTCATCTGCATGTTTGACACATCAATGCAGGGACAGAAGTTCACTCACATCTTCACTAGGATATAGATGACGCCTTCAACTAAGAGTACTGCCATGGAATTAAACCTCTCTCAGACAAACAAGGGTTCATCCCTCCTTTTTCATTAGCCTCCATGTTTTGAGGCCAGTCAAGTGTGGCACACAGCACATAAAACAGCAGCAGGAATAAAAAAATGAGTGAGCAAGGCACGCATCATTTAATGCAGCAGAAAGAAAATGTTTTCCTCCCTTCAGTTACACGTTCATTGCACTTTATAATTAAAGATGAAATAAGCTGGCTCAAATAAGCATCTCTTTTCACTTTAGGGCTACTATGCGCTGCATTAAAAATGATTTTGCCATTATTTTTCAACCTGGAGCAGAAATGGAAGAGAGAGGCAGGAGATGAAAAATGAGGATCTGTAACTGTGACAAAGTGCTAACTGAAAGCAGAAACACAAGAAAGAAGTATACTTGCAATATTGCTTTCTTATATCGAAATACTGTGTTTTCGGAATGTTTCCATCTGCATGTGTGAACAAGTGTGAATATATAAATGAGAAGGAAGTACAAATTGTGCTGGATGGAAAGAAATGAGTACTCTGGGTTCAAATGATGTATCTTTGTTGAAGAATGACCATTTCCCTCATTTGTGTATCCAGGGAGCACGTCTAATACCACGCTGCCTACACACAGAATTCCACATGCCTTCCTTACACACAGAGCTTCTGGTCAATTTTAAATGCCTTGTTATAAACAGTAAAATAAATTAAAGTAGAAAGTTCCACAGTGGCTTAAAGGTTATCTGCAGGAATAAAATAGGCCATATAAAACAGTCAAGAATACGGCTTCATAAATAATACTTTATAATCAAATGAAATACATGTAAAACTATTTTAGAGTTTGTGTTAAGTGCCCTCTGACTTTTCTGCCCATGGCTAGTATTTTCTTTATTAATGCTCTGCGTTTAGCACTATAGAGAGAAACTCTGTTTCACAAAGTATTTTTACTGGGTGATTTTAGAAGCAGGTCACATCAGGTCTTGGAGTTTTTTAGTCAGAGTGTAAATTTCACCAACCATTGTATAAGTGCAGAGATGTGTTTTGATCTGCCAGCTCTCCGGACAGTACACAAGCTCAAGCTGGCATGCTGTACTGTGAAGTGGAGATGCATCAACTCATGCCCTGAGCTCTGTTACTGCTCAAAAGTGAAAGATCATTCTTTTAGACCAGGTCCAACACTGTCTAAATATGGCGTGAAAGTAATGTTTGAATACACACATCCATGTGCTGCTTATCACAAAAAATAAGGACCTGATTAAACTGAGTACTGCATACTATATCCTGTTAATGCATATGGCTACGGTCTGAGCAGAACAAATTGCATTGCAGGATTCTATATTTCTTTCTAAGCTGTTTTGCCCAAATCAGTGTGACACTGATGGATGTGGTGTGTTTTGCGATAACTCAATAGACAACAAAACCTAAAACATTTGCAGAGAGGTGTATGGGAAGAGGTACGAAAGAAATTCCTTTATTCAATATTCCGAAGATATGCTTGGGGATAAAACCTTCTATGTAAGCATGAATATAAATCACAGAGATATGAAACGCATGGAGACAGTGTTGAATTATAACCAAATTAAATGATAATAGAAATAACTACTGATATAAGTCTATTATATTAATATAAATATTAACATTATGGGCTGTTGCTTTCAACAAGAAGAACCCAGGTTCGATTTCTGGAAACTTCTGTGTGAAGTATGGATGTTCTTCCATGTTTTCTCCGGGTGCTCCGTTTTACTCTGGCATTCCAAAGTCATGCATGTTTGGTTAATCAGTGTCTCTAAAGTGGCCCTTACTGTGTGAATGTGTGTGACAGCATGTGCCCTACAATGAAGTTGCACCCTGTCTAGGGTTATTCCTGCCCTTGCGCACAAGTTACTGGCTGACCCACAACCCTACATGGATTAAGCGGAAGATAATTAATTAATAATAATATTATTAATAATAATAATACGACCCGTAATACATAATCGTCTTGGTTTATTTCCTGTTATTGGGTGCACTGACTTTCATACAGGTTTAGTTTCTATATGTACCCGACTGAAACCTTTTCTGTAAGATAAAAAGTTTTTTTTAAGAGTGCAATGTTCAGGTGAGCCTGGACTGAAACTACCTTTCTGCAACTGGACCCGAAGAAAAGAAGCATGGGCCACTGCACTATAGATTATTCATGAAGGCATTTGACAGAGGGACATCCCCTGATCAGCCAGCCTTATTCCCAGATCCAGAAGTGTAGATGGGGACTAAGGCTAACTGCTGAATATCTATGTACAATTTCCTCTTTAGATCAGAGTCAGAGAGTTAGAGCGACATTTAGTCCAGAGAAAGAAGTCAGTTCTTCATATGCCTTTGACACAAATGGAAAAATGTCTGTCATAAAGCAGCTCCCACGAGACAATCCACCATTGCAAAACCCACAGACGTTTTAAATTTCATGAGGCTGCTTAGGACACATGCTGTTTGACGACTGGCGTAAAAATCAACCCAGTGTCTAAAATGAGACAAGCATATCTTTTCCAATCATTACTCCTGAAAATGTACAGATTGCAGAGTCTTGTTCATATGATGAGCATGGGCTATGCGGCCCATATGTCAAAAACCAAGGATTGAACCAGAATACTTCTTAATACTAAGTTCACCAAAAAATGAAATGGATTTATTCAACATTATTTTTCGAATTGAATTAGCGTACAAGATTTAAGCAATCATGCTGGTAAAATCTCACATGATATTTAATTAATTAATAATCATTTTATTTTTAATAATAGTATCCATTATAATATTAAACTATAAGCAAATATTTGCATATTCTGCAATTATGAAAATAAATAAACTTTTTCATGATATTCTAATTTTATGACCAGCACCTGCATATATGTATATATATATAAATCAGAATATCATGAAAAAGATGATCTATTTCTATAATTTCATTTAAAAAATGAAACTTTTATACTATACACTTTCATTATACACAGACTGATATATTTTAACCGTTTATTTCTTTTAATTTGGTCATTTATAACTCATAACTAATAAAAAATACAAATTCAGTATCTCATAAAATTAGAATATTAACGTAGATCAATACAAAAAAATTAGTTTTAGAAATGCTGGCCAACTTAAAACTATGAACATGAACATATCAGCACGTACAGCACTCAATACTTAGTTTTTATCTTTCTGTCCCAATTATATGATATATATTATTCATATATATGTCTTTGGCAATCAAGTTAACTATAAATAAATAGAGAAGTGTCATTAATTTTAGTTTGATTTACACACTGAGGTTTGGTTATCCCCCTCATTTTAATACAAACTTTAAAAAGTACTAATATACTCACTTTCATAATTATGTACATTACTGTAGTAGTTTAGAAGAACAGATATTAATCTCGTTTCTTATTCATATGTACCTATAGGAGGGAGCAAAATTCTGAAGTAAATTCAAAACTGTAGGGATTTCCCAGGAGAAGCACAAAACCCAGCCCTGGGATCCTTAGAAAGAATGGTTGTGTAAATATGTGTGTCTGTGTGTATGTTGGTGTATGATCAGTTCACTGCACCTCACAAGGGGGATTAAATATAGAATAGTGGAGATAAAGAACCTCTGAAGATCGATTACATTATTTTCACCAGGAACAATATGTATTTTGTTTTGTGTATTCCTGGCCATGGACTTTAATAACTGTGCACTAGTGTGACTCTTCTTCAGGTAATGTCTCTCATTCACAAAGCAGATTCCAATGTCTGTAACATCGAATGTGAATTATCTATGTGTTTTCATACCGGGAGGTATCTCTCTTTCTCACTCTCTCTTTTCTCTATCTCTCCTCTCTCTCCATGACAGGTCTCTCCCAATAGAAACACACCAGGCACAGAACATCAAAGCAGTCCCTCCAAAGCTTGGACGTGTTACTGAGTGTGAATTTGTGTGTTCAGCTAAAGCTCACTGTAGATAACAGCAACAAATACACTCCCGTAATTTCATGCTTCATTCAGATGCCATTTCAATTTGAGAAAGGAATACTTGGTGTAATTACTTGGTGTAATTACTTGGTGTAATTACTTGGTGTAATTAAAATAGAGAACTCAGTATGGGAAAAAAAAGATTAAAACAATTCAGGTGCAAAATATTCGAAAGATGACATTTCTTGAATACCCAACATTTGTCATTTTTATCATCCTCACCATCCTTAGAAAGAAAAGGCCATGAGAGTTAGTAACAAGGGTTTGAGGCTGCAATAGCTGGCAAAAGATTGGGATTAAGATGATCAGTCATCTTATCCCTATTCCATGCAGCACAACTGTTCAGCCAAACCCTGCAAAGTGATGACAGTGTATGATACTAGTTATATTTAATGGTGTATAATGAGCATTAACCTAAAGTAGGTAATGGTGCACATTGTTTTTTTCAGGCAGATGAATGTCTCATGGTCCTACAGTGGTTCAGTGTAAGGGTTTAAGTAGTTATTCCTGACAGAACTGCTGGTATTATATTTTGCAGTTTATGAATGACATCATAGTTGTTGTATGCACTTCCTAAAGCAACCCTCCTATTTTTGCTACACACCAACCCACCATCATCCTAGGACTTAATCCCAGGTACTAATAGTACCTACTAATTTTGGCTTTTTCCAGCAGCTCACTTGCTTGTTGGTGTTTAATTGATGACAAAAACATATTGACAGTTATAAACTTCCTTATATTGACTTTAATTTTAAAATATACATGAATGGCCATAGGAGAAAAGCATTTTCTTTCTGTGAACAAAGAAAAAAAAACCTAAAAGGTGCAACCCCCACTACAATTTGCACTTCCTCATCAGCACACACATCAGACAGCCTCCTAAACACAGCTTGAATCCTCAAATCCTTAGGGTCTATGCAAGTGCTCAGCAAACATAGGTACCTAGATATCACACACTAATGGCACATTTCACTCCATCAAAAGTTGTGCTGTGGGTGTGATGAGCTGTGTGCTATCTAGACAGTCTGGTGTTGCATCTTGGTGTAAATGTGTGCACTGCCATTGCTAAAATACACATTTTTGCCTGTGTACACACAGGCTGCTGACAACCACAAAAAAGGAGCACAGGTTCTACTAACAGCAGAGTTACACTTACTCTAAGCTTTACTCCCTTGACATTTTTTACCCGTAAACTGTCCCCTCATTTAAAACTCAAACTTTCAGGAAGCAAAATGTCTGCTTTTCACAGATCTACAACGCTGCACACTTATACCTCTCTTATTCATCATCTGTTATTCAGAACCACACACAGGGTGAAACACAGCATATATTCCCAACACTGTCAGAATTATGAACATGCAATTGAACATGCAGTTTCCTTTTAATCTGATATCAGTGTTATCTGAAAGTGGTAAGTATGAGGAGGAGACAAATAATATACAACCAATAAAAAAATAAAAGAAGAATAATAAAAAATATGGAATTAAATCAATTGGACATTCATCAAAGGCTCATTCTACAATAAACACAAACTAATCTACATCAGATACATGCTTGATAACTGATAATTAACTGCAGCATTAGTTATTTTACTGATAAACAGCTGAATATTTGATTGGTTACACTTAACATAAGTGGCATTCAGAGTGCATAACTCACAGTGCTACAACCTGTAGTTTTGTATTTCTTCAAATATTTAAAGTTTGTCTGTTTTAGTATTTTATTTTGGACACAGCTTAAATCAGAATGGTTGAGTCTGCAAACTCTAAAGATCACCTCTAGTAAACACTATTCCTGCTCAAAATCACCTGATTACTAATGACACACATCTGTTTGCCATCACAATACTCCCATTAAATAACCCAGGGGTTCCGATTTTCCTTGTGAAGTCTCAATTTCTCTGCCTGTTTTGATTAGTGTTGTGTTTACCACAACCTTATCCACATTGACTGATATAGCCTTGTCTAGTTTATATCTCTGACCTGTTGGCTAATATTAATAAAAGCTCTAGAATAAGGTGATATTATTAGATATAGCTCCTTTCAGGCCAGTTCATACCTGACATGTTTCTGAGGCATAAAATGCACAAAGACTTCTATTTCAACTAGAATCCCAATTGGCATCTCAATCCTTCTTTCTACTGTTCAACTGTGAAATCAGTATTAATTATATGCTGTGAACATTGTAGATGAGGCATAAATGGGAATTTAGGTTCGTAGCATAAATTACTGCTATTGTTAGCTAAACGGATGATTTAGCTAGTGATTGTCTGCAAAAACCTCTGCTACTTCAAAGAGAAAAATATTGACACGTTCTGGCCAATGTCAAATGCAAAACTGTCAATGACGAATTATCGCATTATTCTGAATTTGCTTCTAGTATGGCAGCAAAAAATAGTCTGATTCTGGTTTTATGACAACTTCCTACCAATATTCATGGAAAATTCCTTTAGCACTCAATAAGTAAAATATTATCAATCACTTGGAATTTTTTTCAAGAAATGTGATTAAACTTAGACATATTAAACAGATATTAACACACCATTGAATTCATAAATATTTGTACAGATCAACTTGACTGCTTACAGAGATAAAAAATATACAAACTTAAATACAAATTTAAATGCAACTTAAATAAAAATACAAATTTAACTTTTTTAAATAAAAGATAAAGTATAAGAGAAAGTTAGAGAGAATAATAATACAGGTAAAGACACGTATGGCTGATGCCCATTCGCCCTTGGCTTTTTTTCTAAATCCTTGCTTTAAAACCAAACACGGAATGGGTAAGGAAGGCAGCAAATGAGGAGCTGAAAAGGCTCTAGAACAAATACATGTGTTTCTGGTTTGCTCTTTATGAGCTCAAGGGTGGATCATTCAACTTCTGACCCCCTTAAACCACAGGTTAGCTTTGGGCGGCGAAGCACCAGCAAGCATCCGGACAACATCCGGCTGTATTCTACTCCCTTGTCTCACACACAGAGATTCCAACACCCCACTAACCTCCAGCAAAGCTGTTTTTCTAACAATATCCTCTGTGCAATACACTTTGAACAGGCTTGCAATAAACACAAGAACTTCTGAAAGCTTTGGACTTAATACACATGTGTATACACTATAGACATCTAGTATGCCTGGAGTATAAATAAAAAAAGTTAGTGATTAATACGTGTCAGACTGCAGAAAAATGAGAAAAGGAAGAACAATGATGGACTATTTAGCAAACAATTGTCTGAATCCTGTTAGGAAAGCTGTATCAGAACAGCAATGCATTATTAATGCCTGGATGAATCTGCTGCAAATATCTATAAAATAGTAATAAATGTGATGCCTATGTATTATTGTGTGAAGTGGAATATGTAGGTACATTTTAAGAGAAATAAATTGCCCAGATTACCAAGTTAAGAAGCAACTGCTGCATCGATTGCTCCTTTGTCTCGACTGAGAAGAGTAATTGGTTTGTACTTGGTATCTCAAACTCACAATACACAGCAAACATACTCAGACCTGCAAGTAACAGAGTTAAGCTGAAGCATATCTCCAATACCAAATGAAAATATATTTTATACACAAAAAGATAAATCTTTTTTAAAATGTTTATAAAGTAAACAGATCACAGTATACAAAAACTACAAGTACGACTATTTACAAGTTTAATATATAGTTAAGATATATAAGTTAAATATAATAATTAAATACAAAAACTAGATAAACAAAATAGTCGTACACTGGGGAAATGTAGTCAAGAAAATCTCCCAGTGTATTAAAAATATTAGAAATATCAAATAATAATGAAAAGTTTTACCAAAGCTATGATATCCCATAATATATATTCACATAAAAACATAAATATTATTTATAAAGCAAAAAAAAAAAATTTTTATATCCATACTCTGCCTATTTTTGAAATCTCTATAGTAGTGTAGATCCTTCCTTCATTCATTTTATTGAGTTGCTTGATATATTTAGAGCACAGTGCGTAGTGCTGTCATCTCACGGCAAGAAGGACCCAGGTTCGATCCCTGGGTGGGACAACGCAGTAGATTTCTGTGTGGAAATTGCATGTTCTCCATCTGTTTACACAGGTTTTCCCCGGGGGCTCAGGTTTCCTCCTGCATTAGTCTCATTAGTCTACTTTGTGTCTCTAAAATGGTCCTTAGTGTATGAACATGTGTGTGTTTTTAGTGACTGTCTGTTTAAGTGTGTTTGTATGTGTGTGCCTTACAATGGTTGTTCTTGCCCTTGGACCCCTGAGTTTTCGGATTATATTGTGGATTATATTATATTAAGTGGAAGATAATGGATGGATGAAAGGAAGGATATATTTACTCTTTCTCCTTTAGACATGCACCAGTCACATGTACAATTGTGTCTTTGAGGTTTAACTTAATATCCAGTTATAAATCAAGCAAAAAAGCTGAAATGTCTTTTATAACCTCTATGGTAAACTCACTCTATGAGAGCCCATAAACATGCCCAATAATTTACACTCACTAACTTTAACGTCTGTGATTGAAAGAGGTTTCACGGACAGTCCTGAACATTATCTCAGCTATGACTTATATTCATGTGTATCAGAGGCAACTGCTCTTAAGACAACAAAGTAAGCTCTGTTTCCTTTAAAATATTATTAAACAAATATTAAAATATGTTTCATTTATACTGGTGCTGGTCATAAAATTAGATTATCATGAAAAAGTTGATTTATTCCCATAACTATGTTCAAACAGGATATCATAGAGTGGAAAGACTGGCAAAGACCCAATTAGAACTAGATAATGAACCAAAGCTTTACTTAACACTATATACTTTTCTGGGGTGGCTCAATTTCCACTGCACACCATTTCATCTTTCGGTCATTATTAAACCAGAGCTTATCCTAGACGGTAGAAATAAATCCTTGTCATATACCTGTAGATGGAATGGAACAGTTCTTATGTTAAATAAGTTAATACAAGGAACAACACAAATTTATACTGAGCATATCTGGAGGAGGGATTTAATTATGGACCCTGAAGTTGTGAGGATGCAAAGTTAGCCATAGCTTGCTACGACGGCACAAGTTGAAACGATTAGAATGGGCCATGCGCAAGGATGACACGCAAAATCATTAAACGTTAGCCATATCCATACAGAAAGAAGATAAAATACAAGGACTGAGAATCACTTTTAACCCCTTACAGAAATGGCACAAAGGGACTAGCTGTGTTCCCTTTACATACAAGGGTAAGTCAAATTATATATGTGCGAGTTATAATAAAACTTCTGTTGCCCACACTGTCTTATAAGCACTTCCACACAAGTTGATCATCTTTCCAGTTACTGCCATGCGTGTTTAATGTGTTGTGTCTGTTCATTTGTGACTGCTGTAAAAGAAACATATTTTTTGAGTGACAAAAAAGCAGCATTCGATTATTAGGTAATTTGATGTCTGAGGGTGTGTCTGTGTGTGCAGATATATATCAATAACATATTTAAAAA
>JAOUQV010000040.1:8693397-8703654 GCA_028565295.1 Aspidoras spilotus
CAAAATAATAAGTACATGCTGCATGTGATTTAAATAATGGTTCCTAATAAGTCATGTTTCTAGCATCTATAGTTTCCGGAAATGTCAGGAAGGGCCTCCAAATTAAATAAGACCTCTGTACTGACCCTTGAAGAGAGTACATTATTTTTTCTATTTTTGAAATATTGATCCAGTCGGCGAAATTTTAGAAGAAGAGGGTCCTTCCACCTATATAATATTAATCTTCAGGCTAGTAAAGTTCAAAAAGCCAGCATGTTACACTTCTGGTAACTTTAATGGTAAGACACCAAATGGTGAAACATAAAGTAAATAGTCCAATGATACTTTCAGAATTTTTGAGACTGTATTAAATATGGAAAAATTGTGTAATTTTGGCAATGTCCAAAACATATGTAGTAAACTTGCAGTGTCTTGTTTGCATCTATCACAGTTTGGCTTTTCTGCAACGAAGTCTGTGTACCATCTTAAATTGCTCTACCAAATGTTGTCGACAAATAGATGTAGTTTGTATTCTCCGAATATTTTTTTTCCGGATGTCTTCTGGAAGCCGATTATCTAGGTACTCTTCCCATCTACTTTTGAGATTATTCAGGGTTGTTTGATTATGTGTACTAAGCAGTACATATATCCTGCGCACTGTTTGCTTCAAATTTACCTCCAGTTCAAGAATAGAATCTAGCAGTTACATGGAGAGACACTGAGGACAACAGTCGAATTGTGCAGCAACAAAACTCGTAGTTGTAGAAAAACTGAGATCTAGGAATATTACATTATCTCATCAGTTGTTCGAGTGATGCTAACATGTAGCATTGAAGTAGAGACCATTTACTCCACTTCTAAACCAGTTATTGAATCTTACATCTAATGTTGAAGGAGTGAACATATGGTTTTTAATTATTGGACTAAATGTAGAAAGTTTTTTGAGTTTAAACACTCGCCTAAATTGATTCCAAATTTTTACTGATTGTACAACCACAGGCTTGCTAGTATAATGGGAAACTCTTTCCCTCAGAAGTTTAGAACACAGTAAGGCTGGTAGGGAGGTGGAATTGCATGATACGTTTTCTACTTCCAATTAGGAGTGTCAGGATTCTCCATAAGTATAAACATTTAGGTACTACATTCATTTTGATTGCATTAATCCTTCTACCTAAAGAGTATATTTTTAATATCATCTTTCAGCCTAGAGGTTAAGGGGAGAACGTTGGACTTGTAGAGATCTTTATAATCATATGTGATCCATATTTCTAAATATTTAAGGTTGGGCTAAAAGAAATTTTCTTGGCAATTTGATTAATTGGCATTAGTTCAATTTTGGAAAGATTTATTTTATAACCAGATAGCTTCCAGAATTTACTAAATGAATCTAAAAGTCTTGGAATACATGATAGAGGGTCTGATATATACAGTATTAAGTCATCTGTGTAGAGTAATAGATTATGCTCCTGGCCTTCCCAGTAGATTCCTTTTGAGTATCCCGACGTATGGCTAAAGCCAACGGTTCAATGGCTATCGCAAATAAAAGGGGAGATAAACGACAGCCCTGACGTGTACCTTGTTGTAATTTAAAGTAAGTCAAAAGGTTGTTATTTGTTTGTATAGTAGCGAAAATGGTAGGAATGTAAAGTATTGATGTAGAAAATAAATTTAGGGCTAAAACCAAACCGTTAATGGGTACAGAAAAGGTAACTCCATTCTACCATCTCAAAAGCTTTTTCAGCATTGAGTGATAACATCTCTGGAATATCATACGAAAAATAGGAGTAGAGACTGTTAAGAAGTCACCTACATTAATAAAAAAGAGTGCCTATTTTTCCTAAAACCTGTTTGTTCTGTGGAGATAATGGAGTCGAGAGATCCCTCGAGACAGTGTGCTAGGTGCTTTGCTAGAATCTTGACATCTGTGTTCAAGTGGATTTTATGTCTTCCTTTAAGATAAGCGAGATGGTCGCTTCTCGCATAGTAAGAGGGAGTGACTGAGAGGAAAATGATTTCCTCAAATACAGAGAGAAGAAGTAGAGCGAGTTGTTCTGCAAATGTCTTGAAAGAATTCGGCCTGATATCCTTCCGGCCCTGGAGATCTACCGCTCTGCATGCTTGTGCTCGAGTCTAAAATTTCTGGAATAGAAATATCTTCCTCTAGTTTGAATTTATTCTAGGTAGGTTGAGATTCTGGAAGAAGTTATCTAAAGAAGCATCATCCGCAGAAGGCTCAGATGTATAGAGGGAGGACTAATATTGACAGAAACATGCATTTATTTTTAGGTAATCAGTTTGCTTTAAACTGTGTTCATTGTTTATTTCGGGTATATACTGACTAGCGGCTTTCTGACGAAGTTGATGTGCGAGTATTTTTCCCGCCTTCTCCCACGTTCTTATGAACTATATCTAGTTTTGAAAATTCGGTTCTCTGCTTGACTTGTAGATAAAAAATGTAATTCCATTTTTAACATCAGATGTTGCTTAATAATAGCATGTGAGGGGGAGTGACTATGCATTGTATCCAATTTCAGAATGTGATCTATCAGTTGTTTAAGACGCTCAGAATTCCTTTTCTCATGCATGGCAGTATATGAAATAATCTGGCCTCTTAAGTATGTTTTCATTGACTCCCATACTGTTGATGACAGCGTTCCTGGGGAGTGCGAGTTGATTCTCCAAGAGTGATGACTAGGAGCATGGCTCCAAGGATGCATATTCTCATTGTTGGGGGTGGGGGCAGGGGGTCATGATCTGAGATAACTATAGGTTGATATTTACATTCAGTTACCATAAGCAAAAGCTTCTTATCAGTCACAATATAGTCTATTTGTGAGACTGTCTTGTTTACCAGGAAAACGAAGGAATAGCTTTTAGAGGTAGGATTTCGAAAACACCATACATCAGATATGCCGTACGTTTTAAATAAAAGCTTGAATGATTGAGCCGATTTGTTTGTTGCTGTGAAAGAGTTACGGTGAAATTTGAAGAAAGTATACAATTTATATCCCTCTCAAAACAAGGTGGTGTGTGTCCATTTTAGGTAGCTTTGAGAAGAAATCAATGAGAATGCGTGATCATCGATATTTGGTTCATAGACATTAGCTATAACATATAACTATAACATACTGCCGAATCAATGCTTAACATCACAAATAGTTTGCTTTTATTATTTACGATGGCCACCCCTCTCGTTTTACAGCCAAATTTGGAATCATATGCTTGCCTATCTATCCTCCACTCAGCCTTGTTTGATCAACAGTTTGAAGGTGAGTTTGAGGTCTAACGGGTACCATCCACCCCCCAGGCACCTAACAGGACATGGTGACTGTAAAACCCCTTGCAAAAAGAAAGACGCCAACCTGAATGTAACTTAGCAAACAGGTACGAGCCTCCTATTGGATAATTACTGCATGGGCGATTTGTCTTTGAGCCGTCAATAGGTTATTTAACCCAAACTGGTGCAATGAGTTTTATCTCATGTCTTAAACATCCATGTCGAAAAACACATCCCAAGGGTTGACTCATTGGCATGCATCAAGCAGAGACAACATCTAAAAGAGATTGCGGAAACAACAAATATTGGGTTAAGAACTGTCCAACGCACCGTTAAAAACTGGAAGGATAGTGCGGACCCATCGTCTTCGAGGAAGAAACGTGGCTGCAAAAAAATCCTGAATGAACATGATCAACGATCACTGGAATGGAAGAACGTCATGTGGTCTGGTGAGTCCAGATTTACCCTGTTCTAGAGTGATCGGTGCATCAGGGTAAGAAGAGAGGGAGGCGTAAAGATGCACCCATCAAGCCTAGTGAAAGTGATCTATTTTTGCCACCATGTTTGCACACAGCGGAATTTGTCCTCCGCATTTAACACATCCGTGCAGTGAAACACACATATACACACACACTGGTGAAGTGAGCACCCGTGCCCAGAGCGGTGAGCAGCCCTGCACAGCGCCCGGGGAGCAACTGGGGGTTAGGTGCCCTGCCCAAGGGCACTTCAGCCATGACTTGGCGTTACTTGGAATCGAACCGGGGACCCTCCGGTCACAAGGCTGGTTCCTTAACCACAAGCCGACGACAGCCCCACAAGCCTACAGTAGTGCCTACTGTACAAGCCTGTGGAGGCAGTGCCATGATCTAGGGTTGCTGCAGTTGTTCATGTCTAGGTTCAGCAACAGTATGTGCTAGAATGAGGTTAGCTGACTACCTGAATATACTAAATAACCAGGTTATTTTATCAATGGACATTTTCTTCTCTGATGGCTCGGGCATATTTCAAGATGATAATGTCAGGATTCATCGGGATAAGAGAGTGCTTCAGGGAGCATAAGACATCATTGTTACACATGGATTGGCCACCACAGAATCCAGACCTTAACACCATTGAGAATCTTTAGGATGTGTTGGAGAAGGCTTTGCACAGCAGTCAGACTCTGCCATCATCAATGCAAGATCTTGGTAAAAAACTAATGCAACACTGGATAAAAAAATCTTGTAAAAACATTGCAGAAGCTTATCGAAACAATGCCACAGCAAATGCATGCCATAATCAGAGCTAAAGGCGGTCCAACGTAATATTAGAGTGTATTACTTTTTTTTTTTTTTTGACCAGGCAGAGTATGTCTGATATTAAAAAAAAAAAAAAAAAAAAAAAAAAGGTTTTTGTTGTTTTTGTTTATTTATTTGCACAGAACATTGGTAAGTCATGCTACATTTATGGCATGCTACATTTATAAATACAACTCAGGAATGACTTTTTTTCACAGAGCAAAAGCACTGCTAGTTAAAGGTTTTAAAGCATTATCTTCAACAAAGACATCGTATATTTATCATAATATCTTTAGCAAGTTGCTTTCGAAAGTGTCTTGACGTATCAGAAAAACATGGCAAAAATAAAAGCCTGGCAACCTGATTTTTCCTCCACGTGTTTTATTATTGAAACTCATGCATATTATTACTTTATTAAATCAGATGCCTGTTGGCTGAGTTCTGAACTACCAATTACATGCCTGTTGGTCAGACTGTCATAAATCTGTCATACAGTATATTGTGACATTGTTTCGGTGGTTATCTCAGTGGAAAAATTACTCATGGTTGTTTTTAGTGGTTAAACCAGGCATCAGCTCCCCTCTTGGACCCAACTCGAGTAACCTAACGCTTGACTTGAAAATACTGCAATAAATGTGTAGTTTAAAAAAAAAATGTGGTTAAATGTGGTTCACACAAATAATTCAATATCCCAACCAAGACCTGCTTAGTGAATCCTAAGTGCCTTGTGTTTTTTTTTTTTTTTTTTTTTTGTCTTGACACTCTAATTAAAAACACAGCCAGTCTGACTTCAGAAGAGGTCAAGAATAAACTCCCAAACAAGTAAAGTGTTGTAGCATGTGCTCACTGTAAAAAAAAAAAATAAAAAAGATACCAAAATGTACATTTTAGAGTGGAGTGTTACCCTCAGAGACATATTTTTTACTTTTATCTATGGAACATAACTGTACACTTTACTCGATGGACCACTACTGTATTTATGAGGGTATGTTTATATTGCTTGTACAATGAGGAATGAAAATGCACCTGAACCGTACCTTTTATTCTGACAGCATGGGTTGAAGAAACCTATGCTAGCTTGTCACGTTTGTCAGGAAACTTCACAGGTAATATGATCGCCTTACACAGCAGTCAACAAACATTACTTTACTAAACCATGCTTTACTTCAATTCTCATGCTTTTCTTCCATGTTTTTTCCTATTTCAAACTTGTCCATATTCTGTGCACTTAGTCTCAATATAATCTCGCATGCCTTAGCTTTTTCGCGCACTACCTCTCCCTCCCTCATCAGATCTGCTTTTCTATTCACTCCAGTTTCAGCCAGAGCTTGCATTCCACTGTTTAGCACTCGTGAGATTTCTAGAATTTTTCCCCGTGTCACCAGTTGGAAGTGAGAAGACGGTTCACACAGACTCGTAAAAGCTTCAATGCTTTATTCAAAGCGTCACTGACTTCTGTGACTACCTATTCTGTTCTAATCAATTATGAGATTTATTCCCATCAGTTGTCATGTCTTGTGCATGCTGATATGCACACTCATGCTCGCTGATCAAGCCATTTTTTTGGGATACATTCTTTCCTTCATCCAGTAACAGTTACCAGAGCCAACCAGAGCAGAACAGCATAAATCAACATCATTTTAAATTGTAAAGTCTTCATATCAAGCTTGTACGCATGTGTGTGCGTGCATGCACGAAAGTGACAGTCAGGATCTGGACACAATATTGTGTGGCGGTTAAGCTGCTTCTTTTGCTTTTTTTCACTCATGGTGGTTGGAGTTTTGGACAGTACTTTGGACAGATTGAGATCATTGAGGTCACCGTTGAGGCAGATATTGCAAAGATTGAATTCTATTTTTGTGCTGACGTGATCTATTAACGCTTGACTGCAATATAAATGAGTAGTTATATAATATGTATCAAAGATGGGGATGTTTATTTCTCAATCTGGAAAAGAGACACACACACAGAGAGAGAGAGAGGCTGTAGTTTAGCTAGAGTGCTTCCTATGTTGTTCCTGCAGTCTTGGATATGCACTGGTGTAATCATAGGCTGACTGAACTGTGCTCCAGGTCATGCATCAGAGCCCATAGCTAAAAGTATACTTTTTATGGTCACTATCCAAACCCTTTGGAGGTAGCATCTGTGGAGTATGCAAAGCAAGGTTCTGACATTTCAGGCAGCATGTGTGCAAGTTATACTTCTTTTATGCTGCCCTTAGTTGGCCCTAGGAGACAAAGCAGATCCAGCTAGCTGATATTTTCCAGAATGCTATAATCACTTGGAGCAATGGTAGCATGAAGCCACACATTTAAGTAGTCACTGTAGATTATTCTTGTTTTTGTCTGCTGTGTGTTTACTCGTAGTGACAGATGCCACAGTAAGTTACACCAAAACAACTGATTGAAGCAATAAATGAGTCAGGTGGCAAATGTTTTCTATTCGCAGGTACTGGTGATTAGTTGATCTGTTAAATGTACATGTATATTGCATGATGGTTTTATTATATATTAGACAGTACTTAAATTTAAGAGTCTTTTGTTTATGCAGCTAAATATTTGTTTTAACACATGCTTCATTTCTATTCTAGTGCTTATTCACTTTTGCCAAAAAAGTGTGATATAATACACGCGCAATAAAGAAACCAAGACTCCCCACTTCAAGCGGAAACACTTGGCGCCAGTGTTGGAGGCTAAGGTTTTTCAAACACACAATATAAACTTTAAGATTCATGTCCAGATCTTTTTTTTCCCTACAGTTTACAGGACTTGTGGCACCACAGAGACCGTAGGGTTTCCTTAGCGCAGATATTTTATTAAACCTGGAATAATGTAAAGAGAACGTTGCCAAATATTATGTGCTCAGATTTACAAATCTTTGACCATCTCTTGAAATAGAGTTTGTGTACCATTGTGGCTTGACTCTAAGGGGACATAAAACCAAGCATGGAAACTTCCCATTATTGCCTCCTTGCACCTCAATAGTGCTTCTAGTGTATGTTTAAAGGCATGCTTTCCCTCGTGTGGGTTGTGATGTGGCGTTGGGCATGTCAGTATTCATCTTCCCTGAATTGACTTAATGGGGCTTTATGGGATATTTGGTGTTGTTTCACCTGAGATCATCTCTGTAAAGTAAGCTTCTTAGTATCTAGTTCTGTCAATTATTTTTCTCCCCAGAACTGGATATTTGGCTATTTTGGTGTGTGTGCGCATGATGTTAAACAGTCCACCATATATTCTGCTTTTATTTATTTGACCTCTTAATCTCTTAGTGCATAAGGAATTGGGCCGCAGAGTAATAAAGATTACATAAAGCTATATGAGTTATGGTTGTGCAATGTCTCTTCAATTTAAGACACACAGGCCATAGAAAATATTTTTTGGCCAGGCCGACTTTGTGCAGGTGGCTGTATTTTTCAGTATTCAGTTTCTGTCATGGTTTTGATGAATGGCAATATGGACAAAGCCCAGACGTTTTGGTCAAGTTCAGTGCTTGAAGTCAGGATGATGACGATATGGGACTGCCCAGCCCTAACTAGCTTGAAGCTTATTAGAAACTTTCAGAGCTTATTTTGAAACCAGACGCATTGTGGCCAGTTCTAGTTTGTTTTATCTTAAGTAAAGAACAAAACGTTGTCCCTGTTCTGACCTGGTTTTGTTAGGCTGTGGTTTGGAGTTAACCTTTTTTTGTGTGTGTGCATGTGTACACACGGACACGCACTGAGCCAGTGAGTGTCTGCCGCCACTCCTGGCATAGCACTGTGGCAAGCGTAGGCAGAGAGTGACTCTCATTATGTTGGGTGTGTGTGGGAATGGCTGTAAATATGACATTCCCCGTGTGCAAGTGGCCTGGCTTAATCACAGCCTTGTAGCCTAGTAAGCAGTAAAGGGAAGCCACCACTGCCTCTGGCACAGTGGAGGAGGGCACAGAGGACATTAACTCCTCTTTGACCCCACTGACCACTTACGTTAACCTTCGACTACTCTCCATTCTTTCTACACATTGTGTCTACATGTCTGTCAGGCTAGTCCAGTCTCTCTAGCTGACCTGTCCCCAGTATCTCCTCATACTCGTACCAAGTCTTTTATTGTTAGAATATTTCTGCGTTCTTCTTAAAGCTAAAATACAAAACAGCCAAATAATTGAGTAAAACCAAGTCTCTGACACTAGTCTGGTGTACCTGACTGGTAAATTCAATGCTTCTTCACTGGCATTTTTCAGGTAGGAAATCTGTTATAACCCATATATAGATGGGTTTCCCTTCTGAATCTGGTTTGTCTCAAACTTTTTCCATTTATCATCCCAGGGTGTTTTTCCTTACCACTCTCGCCACACGGCTTGCTTATTGGAAGAAAAATTAACCTTATTCAAATTTCATATTTATATACTGTATATCATTTCTGTAAATCTGCTTTGTGACAATATTCCATTCCACTATATAAATAAAATTGAATTGAAATGAAGTGAATTATAATTCACTTCCAATTAAAATGGCAAAAAGCCCTTGATACCTGTGCCAACAATGTAAATACTTAACTGCCCCAGTAGATGATATATTCTTACTTCTGTGAATGTAGAAAGATTTTTGTAAAATTCACTGTATTTATGTATGTCTTTCCTGTATGTCTTTTCTGTATTTATTTATGTATGTCTTTCCTGTATGTATTTATGTATGTCTTTCCTGTATGTATGTATTTGTCTTTCCTGTATGTATGTATGTATGTATGTATGTCTTTCCTGTATGTATGTATGTCTTTCCTGTATGTATTTATGTATGTCTTTCCTGTATGTATTTGTCTGTCTTTCCTGTATGTATGTATTTGTCTTTCCTGTATGTATGTATGTATGTCTTTCCTGTATGTATTTATGTCTTTCCTGTATGTATGTATGTATGTATGTCTTTCCTGTATGTATGTATGTATGTCTTTCCTGTATGTATTTATGTCTTTCCTGTATGTATGTATGTATGTATGTCTTTCCTGTATGTATTTATGTATGTCTTTCCTGACTAACCGTTGGCAACTTCATAGTTAAATTCATGTACCTTCATTATTAAATATACCAGAGAAACGTTTATCGTCATAAATAAAATGATTTATTCTATTTTAAGCCACAAAACAAAGCTTTAACAGGCCTCTGCAAAGTTCCAAATCTAACATTTTCCAAATAAGTTTAATGGTAAAAATAATTAGAAAGAGAGGAAAATGCTGTGTACGTTTCCATACAGGCAGATGCATTTAAACACTGCAGTCCAATCACATTGTGATTAATCTTTTGTCTGTATATACAGGGTAATACAGTAACCACCAGGAATCCCAATTTTTTCAGCCCTGCAGTCAACTCTAGGCTTAAACAAGCATAAACATCATCACATAGACACATTTACAGCAGAATTTGTAGGAACATTCCGCAGCCTCTCATTTTTCTAAAGATTTGTTTGAATAGGACAGTATTCAATGACTAGATCTACATTTTCTCTACATCTGACTTAGATTTATGATTCAGGAATGTTTGTACATTTAAAAATGTGAAGTTTAACACAAAAATAATAAACAGTACATCACAATCTGATGTTCTCATTCCTAATCCTGTCCATCCTGGTCACTCTTAATGAGAACCTCAACATCTTAAGTTCTGCAACCTCCACCTCTGCTTCCTGTCTCTTAGTCAGTGCCACTGTCTCCAAACCATACAACAAGGCTGGTCTCACTACTCTCTTATAAA
>JAOUQV010000040.1:8765329-8783304 GCA_028565295.1 Aspidoras spilotus
GTCGCTACTTGGAATCGAACCAGGGACCTTCCGGTCGCAAGGCCGGTTCCTTAACCACAAGCCTACGACTGCCCCTTCATGATACATTTGTGAATTGCACAGTAAACGGTTTTCATGGTAAACAGTTTTCAAGTGTTCTTGAGCCTATGCAGTGATTTCCACTACAGAATCATCTTTTGCAGGGCCGTCAAAAGAGCTTTGACCCTTTCAAACAGATAATTCTACAGATTCATCTGATGTACATATGTAATAGATCTTAACAATTTAAGTTGAAGAAGTTATATCTTAATGTGTTCCACAATTTCAGGTGCAGTTTTGCAGCTTGGGGAACCGCTGCCTATTGAAAGACTATTGGAAAACACTCTTTTTATATCTATACATTTCCAGCCTTTTAGTTTCAACCTATGCTAAATATTTTCATGAAATTATAAAATGACACACTTTCAACATATGTGTTCTCATTGCAATTGTAAATAAAATATGGGTGCATGAGATTTGCAGATCATTGCATTATGTTTTATTTACCTTTTTATTTTACAGAATCTTCCAACTTTTCTTTTAATTAATGCTGTAAATAATACAAATTGGTGCCTTATAAGATTTTTACCTTTTTTATCCATACCCTTCTTGTATTCACCGAGCCATTGGCCACTAAAACCTTCTCCATCTTGCGTGACAAACATCATTTTGCTCTTGCCAACAGCCATGTCAGACATAAAGACCTGTCGTCCATATGCCCACCTACACTGTCTCAAGGAAGTGCCCACAGAGCGCCAGCAGAACACCTGACAGAAAAATAGGACCAAGGAACAATAACTATTAATAAAAAGGGAGTGAATAACATCCCAAGGTTCTTATTTTAAGCACACAATATGTTATAATGTACTTGTTTATATTGAAAATAAATAAATAAAAATACTCACCCTGCCAATTTCATCCAGGGCCAAGATAGATATCTTCTCTCCGCCACTCTCGTTTAGCAGGTGAGGGTCTAGCCGATGGTCCAAGGTACCTCCACTTACAATAACCTTCTTGATGTTTAACTGCCTAAAAAAAAGAAAATAAATCTGAATATCTTTAACTAAAACATATAAAGCGATATATTGTTACTTTATAATACCACCAGGTTTAAAATTATCATGAGCTAAATGAACATTATGGCGGATACACTGTAACATGATGCTTCTACCATAAATGTGCAGATTTATTACATCAGTTCATTAAAACATTTTTACAGACATAGCTGATGTATTAGTGAGAAATATATTTTCTCAGTCTTGAAGATCCTAAGACATATGCCTAGAGGTTTTGCAGAATTACTCACTTAGAGACCAACTTCTTGCACTGGTAATCAGTGAGTAAATAGATATCCCCCTTCTCTGTCAAACAAACAGTAGCCCCATTACTTGCTGCTACCATGGCGATGGATACATCCTTGTGGCCTAAAGCTGACACCTGCCGGGGCACAGTCACACACTTCTCCCCATTTGGGTCGAGCAGATATCCTGCATGTACACAAATTCAGACCAGAGCTCATTACATGGGGAAGAGCCTATTGAATGCAAGGATCTATAGTATTGTATGTATGATATTCGGTGTGTTTAAACATTGCAGTAAGAATATGTGAAAATATTAACTTATAAAAATGCCTAGTATTGTAACATATTAAAAAGAAAAAAATGCATTATGTATTTGTATATGAGCTTTGAGAAAATACTGAAAGATATACACTGTGTATTGCAACTGTTAAACATTCTTGCAGTGGTATTACATCATACAAATACACAATTATTGCTTGTCATTCCTCTCATTTGTTTCCTACCCAGCTGTCCTCCGTTCAATCCCACAGTGTAGACAGCATCTCTCGTCCACAGAACTGTGTGGAATCTTCCAGCAGCAACACCAATCACATTCTTTCCTTTCAAGCACTTAGATGTCACCTGCATCCAATAAATGAAATCTCAGACATCTGGCTTGGATATACATAATTCATTCAAGGATTTCTCACAGGTACACATATGCAGTGTTGCTCACCTGTTTAGGCACTGTGCTGCTGACGGGAGGCGTCACACCCAACTGGTGATATGTGTTGAGACCAAAAGTGTAAACTGAACCCTCCTCAGTCAGAACCACAGTATGATCTCTGGATGCAGCCACCTGTGAGCAGTGATGGGAGACCAGCCCCTCCACTATACGAGGAACCTAAAACAGAAACACAGATAATAGCAAAGAAAAAAAATAATCACACTACTCTCAATAAAGCAAATAAGCCCTACCAAATATGTCTGTTCATCCCCGTGTCCAAGACGTCCTCCCTGACCATGACCACAAGTGTAAACTTGACCCTTCTGAGAAAGAAAGACTGAGTGGAACGTGCACAAGACCACCTAGAAAAGCAAACACAATGTATACATTGATAAGAGAAAAGATGTAATATTCAATTGGTTGCTTGTACAATTATATAACAGTCACAACCTAAACAAATAATTTTGCACTGCTGCAATGCTTGAGTGATTACTTTTAAGAAAAGTCCATGAGTAACAACTAACAAATAGACAGAAACTTTGCAGGGTACTATAGACCAGCAGTATTCAGGATAATACACTATATTTCCAAAAGTATTCGCTCAACTGCCTTGACTCACATGTGAGCTAATCCATAGAGTTCAATATCACATTGGTCCACCCTTTGCAGCTAGAACAGCTTCAACTCTTCTGGGACGGCCACAAGGTTTAGGAGTGTGTTTATAAAAATCTTTGACAATTTATCCAGAAGCACATTTGTGAGGTCCCACACTGATGTTGGAAGAGAAGGCTTGGCTCTCATTCTCTGCTCAAATTCATAGATGTTCTATCGAGTTAAGGTCAGGACTCTGTGCAGGCCAGTCAAGTTAATCCACACTAGACTTTGTCATCAATGTCTTTATGGACCTTGTTTTATGCACTGGTTGGGAGCGTGGAATTGTCCAAAATGTCTTTGTATGCTGAAACATTCATATACCTGTGGATGTAGGAAGTGATTGGAACACCTGATTCCGATAATTTGTATAGGTGAGCAAATACTTTCGGAAATATAGTGTATGTATGGATGCTGGACATTTCTTGCTTGGCCATTTATTTCTATCTGCCTGCTGCGGTTCAGTGTGCAGTGGAAAAGAGGAATCAAACCAACCTTATCATTAATGCAAGAAGCTATTCAAAGCCCAAACAAGAAATGAGATGTTCCATAAAGCATCCTGTGCATGGGGCAAAAATGCCCTCTACACAAACAATCTCGTTACACATGCTGGTCTCATTGAATATGAGCATGTTACTCATGAATTAATATTAACTCCATGCACCTGGAGAACAGTGAGCCTGTTCAAATGTAAAGTGCAGCTGAGAGCTGATGAAAGTTAAGGGAATGTGATCCAGACAGACATTATTGAATTAAAGTTAACATTCTGCATTCAGACATTTGTAGAGTCACTTAATGCTAAAGAAGAAGAGATTAACAAACAGTTTTAAAGTGTAAGGACATATGGTCATTTTTATCAAAGTTTCTTAAGGTTAAGTCTGATCATAAAACAAATAGAAATTCCATCAACAGAATTCTTAATAAAAAGCAACCAGAGACCATAAAAATCCTGGCATGAATATAACTGAATACGTTGATACGGTGATGAATTTCTCTACAGGAACCATAAATC
Source organism: Aspidoras spilotus (assembly GCA_028565295.1). Lineage (NCBI taxonomy): Eukaryota > Metazoa > Chordata > Actinopteri > Siluriformes > Callichthyidae > Aspidoras > Aspidoras spilotus. Next base: position 8,769,018 of record JAOUQV010000040.1, read on the forward strand.
TGCAGCCAGTTTAATGGGGTTCATAATCATACTTCATAAAAATTAAATAAATAATTTAGTTTTTGTGTTAAAACAAATGTTCCATGAGAAATACAAAAAATGGCTGCATTCAGACAATGCCTCTCTTAACAGGTGCAAATATAGGATCATGTGAAAGTGAAAGTGATACATTTTGCCACTATGTTTGCACACAGCGGAATTAGTCCTCTGCATTTAACCCATCCATGCAGTGAAACACTCAAATACACACACAGGTGAAGTGAACACACTGAGGGTTAAGTCCCTTGCTCAAGGGGACTTCAGCCATGACTTGTCGGTACTTGGAATCGAACCAGGGACCTTCCGGTCACAAGACTGGTTCCTTAACCACAAGCCTACGACTGTAAACATTTAAAGCACAATAACACACATGAATGAAGAATGTGTGGAGCAGTGAGAAGAGCAACAAAGAGCAAAAGAGTCATTCTTGCTGACATTGTTTTAAAAATTACCTGTTTGATATAAACCCCAGTTCTGATGAACAGGTCCACAATCTCAGGATTTTGTCTACTCTCCTGGTTTCCATGTCCAAGGCTAAAGTTAGTATTGCTACCCCAAGTGTACACCTCAGTGGGATCTAATGAAAGTGGGTAAAGAAGTTTACAAAATCTTCAACATTACACAATATATGACCACAATACTTAACAATTATTTTATAATTAATTACAATTAAATATCATTACAGCAATTACTTTACTGAATGAACTCAAACACTTTTACTAAAATGGCATGCATTTAATAAACATTTATGAACTATAATTTAATTGTAAATACCACTGCTCTGAAACATAACATGAGCTGGACGGTCTTTCATGGTAAGGTCCAGAACAGAGAGTCCCTCCTTATCCAACAGAGACAGTGAACCGCCATGCTGCAAGCCAAACAGGCAATACATTCTATAATACACATTTTAGCATTTGTTCTAACAAATTATCATTTATATATGGCATTACCAGATAGTTTAAAGCTATTTGTATAGTTTATGCTCCAAATAATCCGTGCTGAAATAAATTAATTGTTATATTAATAGCAAAGAAAATGTTTAAAGCTTTAAAAAGTGACAATTTCTGTATTTCTTTTATTTCTGTAAGGATTCTCGAGTGTTAATTGTTTCTATCAACCATACAAGTACAGTTGGAAATAAACATTTCACTACTGAAAAAATCCAAGAACAAAGAACGTTAATTTACGTTTTCTTATTTACATCAGGAAAAACTATTTAAAGCATCTTCGGGATGAATTAGAGCGGAGAATGAGAGGCCGGGCTTCTGAAAGAATGGTCAAAAATTCCCATAAACACACTCCTAAACCTTGTGGACAGCATTCCCAGAAGAGTTAAAGCTGTTCTAGATGCAAAGGGTGGACGGGCATCATACTGAACCCTATTCATTAGCTCATATGTGAGTCAGGGCAGGTGAGCATATACTTTTGAAAATACAGTATATAGTGCATCCCATTCTCCATATACAAGTTAATCCATCCCCACCAGCGCTGCTCCACAATTTCTGGTTTCTCCACAAATGATGGTTCCTCCACTCTTGGAACACATGCAATATATTGTTGAAGAAACAGACCAAAAGTTGAGATGATGCTGAGACACTGGCATCATATCTTTGGGTTATAACAATCTGTCCATGATCATGAAGTGGCTCAAGTTACTCCGTTTACCCATCACTGGTGAATTTTTTGTTCTGCTGTATAGTGAACATTATCAACACCTTATATTAGAGCCTAATCTGACCACAAACTGGGGGCATTTTTTCAGTGATATTATGCCAGCTGCATTAGGCGTTTCTACTCCAGTGAATGTCCAATGTATTACCTCTTTCTCAGACATTAGTTGTAAATATAATCAGATAAGAAATATTTTGTTCATTATTATTAGATCATCACAACAGTTCTTTAAATAATGTACAGTTTATTACTATCTAGTTTAAAGTTACACAAGTCAACAAAACAATCTATATTATAATGATGTAATCATTTATGATAGCATATCATTACATGTCCGGTCACATGTTATTAGACCACCCATTTCCCCTTTCAGTTTAACATGGACAGTAAACACGCAAAGTACAAATCATTCTAATGAACAGACATTTTATTTAATTAAACAAATATATTCCAAAAATTAGTTTAGTATATACCAAGTTCCAAATTACACTCACCTTGATGAGAGCCATGAGACAGTGAATTTGTCCATAGAAAGCACTGCGGTGCAGAGCTGTCCAACCCGACTCTTTGTCCTTCAACAGTAAGTCAGCACTCTTGCTGTCCAAAAGCCATTCAAGCAAGGCTCGTTTTCCCAGTGAAGCAGCGAGATGGAGTGCTGTGCGGCCAAACTCGTCCTTCAGAGTGGCAGCATTATGGCAATAGGCTGACAGAAAGGATTTTAACTGTCCTTCTGAGCCGCCAGTCAAAGCAGCCACAATCACCTCGGCATGACGTGGCGAATGGCATTTTGGCGTGCATTCCGGTCTTACCAGACTCATCTTAGTCCTGTTTCCACAACTTCCCCTTCTTTAAAAATGTCTTTTCTACTAACAATGTTCAATATGCCATAAAGTCCTGGAAGAAACTGCACTGAAATCCAGATTACGAAAATAAACGCACCTCGCGTCAGGGTGAATGTTAACCTAGCTTTAGTCCACCATAACAACGTGACCCACACAGCCCAGAGCTGGAAGAAGCATCGGGGTAAAAATAAACTGAAATATTTTAGCAAAGCTATTTCTTTTCTGTACAAAATTTTACAAACATTTTACAAAAATACTCTTTTTGTAATAGTTCTCTAGTTTAGCTTAGTGTGCAAAAGGCAACAAATTCTGAAACCACCTGAAAGGTCCACCATAAAGTCCACCGAGTTTCAGGGGAACAACCCCTTCCCCCAAAACGCTATGCCCTTTCAAACCTCCATAATTGCATATGTTACCTGAGAAGAAAAAGGGAGACAAATTAGTATTATTATTATTAGTATATTAATACTATTTATTAAACCTGTTAATATATTATTAAACAGTGCCTTCGGAAAGTATTTACAGCACTTTATATTTTTCCATATTTTATAATGTTTTGTTACAGCCTCATTAATAGAATAGATTTAAAGTATTCTCACAAACATGAAATCCAAGGCATTGACCATAGACCAGGGAGACAGGATTGTACTGAGGCACAGGGCTAACAGGAAGGGTACAAAAAATAGCTAAATCATTAAAGGTTCCAATGAGCACAGTGACGTTCATCATCTGTAAATGGAATTTCAGAACCACCAGGACGCTTCCTAGAACTGGCCACCCAGCTAATATTAGTGATTTGGTTAACATGGCCTTAGACAGGGAGGTGAACAAGAACCCTAGGGCTACACTGACTGAACTCATTGCTCTGTTGAGCAAAGAACCTTCTAAAAGGACGACCTATATGGTAGAGCAGCCAAAGGAAATTCATTCCTCAGTAAAATGCATGCTTGCTTGAGGTTTGCCAAAATACAAACTCATTTATTGAACACTGAGTGCTCTGGACCTCAGAGTAGGACAAAGGTTCAACTGCCAACAGGACTATAACACGAATGAAATGTGGAATGTGCACCGGTGCTCACCATCCAACCGAAGGCATCTTGTGATGTTCCTTAAAAAATAATGGGAGAAACTGCCCAAAGATTGTGTGCCAATTTTGTAGCACCATACTCAAGTATTGGGTGCTGAGTGTAGAATTTTGATTGGTAAAAATGTATTTAATGAGTTTAAGAATAAAGCTGTAAAGTAACAAAATGTAGAAAGATTGAAGTAGTGACAGACAAGCGCAATACAAATTACAAAGTTTTAATAACATAAAATACTTGAGGTTTCTGTATAAATTTAAGGCGTCTGGAAATATCACTCTAGTCACTTTATAAATAAACTATTTCAAATGTCAATACTGGTCCACAGGTAGTTATCACTGCATGTTCTTCAGCTTGTGATTTAAAGTTTAGTCTGTATGTAATTTGTATTGATAATTCATCAGACTGGAGCACTGTCTACATTAACAAAACGTTTATATTAATCGCTCAAACTAGAGTGTTGTTCAATAAAGACAAATCACACTGTATTACAAAATCAAGCTGATGGAGCATGGAATGACCATTTGATTAAGGACAAAGATATTTTAACAAAATGCAGTCCTCAAAGTATCGTTATATAAGGACTGCATTAGGTTTATATAGGGAGTAGGTAAGTGTAATTGTTAATGTATCTCTGACATTTTGATCCAGGACATAAAATAACAAAACACATCTGGAATAAATACTCTGTATAGTACATACAAAACCAATTCCAACAAAAGTACAAACTGTAAATAAAAACGGAATGCAATAATTTACAAATCGCAAAAACTGATATTGTATTCACAATGAAACATAGACAACATATCAAATGTCAAAAGTATTGGCTCATTTGTAAATTCGTGACAGCAACACATCTCAAAAAAGTTGGGATGGGACAATAAGAGGATGGAAAAGTTAAAGGTACCAACAATTGCATTAGGTCAATTGTCAAGAAGTCATTAGCATGACTGGTCATAAAAAGAGTATCTTGGCTCTCAGAAGTAAAGGTACTGAACTGGCCAGCCAGATCTTTCACACATATAAAATATCATAAAACAAGACCTAAGACAGTTGAGAAACTAGAATCCTACATTAGACAAGAATTGGGTTAACATTCCTATCATTCAACTTTAGCAACTTGTCTCCTCAGTAGCCCAGACGTTTATTGACTGTTGTAAACATTTAATATGCCACCTATGTTTTATTCTAAATAAAATAGGGAATTTTAAAAATTCTGTTTTAATTTACTATTATACTTTGTCCTAACTTTTTTGGAATCAGGTTTGTATAATTTTAAGGAAATCAAATTAAAGGAAATATAGTCTGTCTTTTAATCCAAGGAAAATTTAATTTAATCATTAATTTAAACAATGTTAAATATAATGTTGTACACTAAACTATTAACAGAAAACAGAACTAGACTGTGATATTTCTTTTTTTTAATAACAGTTCCACAAGTAACATTCACACAAAAACTAGTTTGCTACTTCTAAGCCTAATGTGTAGAGCTAAAACTCATCATCCATTGCAATTCATTAAACACTAAACTTGCAACTCTAATTCTCTTTTAATAGCATTTTATCAAAGTTTACTCTTGTTCTCATCGGGTTTTGCATAGAGTAGGAGTACATCTGGGTGGTAGGACTTGTTTTGCTTGCTATTTATTTCTGTCAGTATCCTAGCTCTAGTTGAAATCAGCTCTACAAGCAGTAGCTGTGGATATTCAGAGTTAACCACTAAGCATTTTTGTGCTTAATTCTTCTGGAATAAATGTATACACATACATACATGCATACATACATACATACATACATACACACACATGTGCGTGCAAATAATGTTGATATAAGATATGAAAAGAATCTAGCTTTTAATGTGTACATACGTAAGGACCGACCTTAGACAGTGCACCATTCCATCATAGAAAACACACACACACACACACACACACACACACACACACACACACACACACACACACACACACACTAAGGGCCACTTTAGAGACACCAATAAACCTAACTTATGTCTTTGGAATGTGGGAGGAAATTGGAGTACCAGCACAAAATCTACGCGAACATGGGGAGAACATGCAAACTCCACTCTGAGGCGAGTTTGAAGCAACAGCACTGCTCAATGCCCACAATGTTAAATTCATATATTTGTAAACAATGCTGAACCATCCCATGTAGAACAAACGCTGAATTAAGACCACCTGGCAAGTGGCATAATAGCCATAAAATGCCCCCAAATGGTGGTTATGTCGCAGGTTCTGTAAAAATCCAGCAAATTGGAACATTTACCAGCTGTGGGTAACTGGCACGACTTGAGTCACTGACTGTAGGCAGACAGTTTGAGCTGCACATGCATATAACGAATGTACCCAGGATGAACAATCAATAAGCTTCACAGCAGATGGCCATGTGTAGTTGGCATCACTGAACATGCTTATGGAGGATGTCCACCACGTCTGTTTCTACGTGCTGTAATTAATCTAATTAACTAAATAATCTAGCTCCTAATTTACTGATTGTTCAGTGTAGCTATACTTATATGTTGTTGATTAGAACATCCCTAGTCATTACTACTTTTTCCAACGCTCGGTCCTTAAGCCGAGGTATCAGACACTGTGCTTCAACCTATGATTGTATATTATAAGCATCTGTACTGAGGGTATGTGTGGGGTAAAATAATTTGCCCAATTCTTAGAAACACACATTTATTTAATACGTTACATGAAATAATAGCATTTAAATTACAGACTACTGGCTACATCTCGAGAGCCAGATGTTTTGTAATCTCAAGCTCTCTCTCTCCCTTTCAATTTCTTTTTTTTGATACACACTTTTAATCCTCGCTTTTTATTTAAGACCGTATTAAAACAAACTAGGAAGAATCAATACTGTAAATCTCAACCCGAGTAATCCAAGTCAACTAGACTTCAATATATTTACCTTAGATCAGACATTATCATACTTCAATTCACTCTAAGAGACAGAGTTAATTTCCCTAGTTTCATCATCAAAATCTACAACATCTATATTAAATCCCATACCGACAAAGTTACTCAAAAATGTAATACCGGATATAATCCAATCGCTCTTAAAAATGTATACAAATTATCAGTTTGTAGATATAAATGGCGACTATTATGTGAGAAGTAGGGTAAAGCTTGGTGTCCCACAAGGTTCTGTCTTAGGCCCATTAATTTATTTAAAATATATACAGTACACTACCTCTGGGTAATATTATTCGCAAGCATGATACCAACTTCCACTGTTATGCTGATGATACGCAGTTATATGTGTCAGCCAATCCTGACGACAGACACCAATTTACTAGGGTTGAGGAACGTGACATTAGACAGTGAATGTTAAACAATTTTCTCTTACTTAACTCTGATAAAACTGAAGTACTGATATTAGGACCACAGGCAGTTTCTGATATTTTATTATATCTGGATAATTTTTCAATTACACGATGTAGAGCTATAAAAGACCTTGATGTAATTATTGACTCTAGCCCTTACTTCAAATCTCATGTAGATAATACCACCAGGATAGCATACTTTCATCTTAGAAACATTGCTAAGATCAGGTTAGATTACTGTAATGCCCTGTTGTCTGGTTGTTCCAGTAGGTGCATAAACAAACTACAGTTAGTCCAGAATGCAGCGGCCACTAGAACCCGGAAATATGAGCACATTACCCCTGTCTTATCCACACTGCACTTGCTACCGGTCAAATTCCGTATTGATTATAAAATACTTTTGTTGCTTACAAAGCAATTAACGGTCTCGCACCACAGTACCTTAGTAAACTTCTAGTTTCTTATGATCCACCATGCCCACTTCAATCAAAAGGTGCGGGCTATTTGCTGATACCTCGTATTATGAAGGCTACAGCATGGGGCAGATTATTCTATTATAGAGCCCCAGCTCTCTGGAATACTCTTCCAGTTAGCGTTCAGGGCTCAGTCTTCAAGTCTAGGCTAAAAACCTATTTATTTAGTCTAGCATATCATTCATAGTCCCCTATAGTTCAGGGCTCAGAGCTAGAGGGTTCGTAGTCATAGAGAGTTTTGGTAAACTGGGATGTATGGATGCTGTCGCCCGACCACTCTCACGAGATCAATCAGGTTTATTAAAGGTGGAGTGGCTAGCTGCTTTATGTCCCAGGGCTCCCTCATGTCTGTGTCACCTTCTGGTTCTACCCTGTATTTATGCTGCCATAGCGCTAGTCTGCCGGAGTTTCTGCTTGCTCTCTGCACAACTTGTGTTTGAATTGCCCATTAGATAGTTGATCGTGTCTAACTCTCTTTATTCTCTTTTCCTTTCTTTATTTTCTCCATTTTCTATCCTCTCTCTCTCCTTCACTCTTTCGGATGAGCTACACCGAACAGGGTGGAGGAAACAGGAGATGTCAGCGACCCTGTGCCCGCCGGTTTCCCCCCGACTGCCCATTTGCTTTATTATTATGCTAAATGCAGATTGCATCACCCGAATGAGAATGGGTTCCCTTTATGAGTCTGGTTCATCTCAAGGTTTCTTCCTTATTTACTCAGGGAGTTTTTCCTTTCCACCGTCGCCACCGTCTTGCTCATCTGGGATAAAACTTTTCTGTAAAGCTGCTTTGGGACAATGTCCATTGTTAAAAGCGTTTTATAAATAAAAACGAATTTAATTAAACTGAACTGAACTTCACGTCAGCAGCTAAGTCTTGCTATTAGACTTGTTAGTTGTATACCAATTAACTGCCATTCTTGTAAGCAGCTATCAACAGTTCGGCTTGTTACCCTGGTAATAATATATTTAGCTAAACAGCGTATAGACTTGATAATTAACTGACTAGTTTGCTGACAAGCGGGTTACATGGGTGTGTGAAAACATTCTGTATTCCATGTCAGTCTTCTATTTTATGAATTTATCTGGACACTCTGAAGAGCTCAAATAAAACTTGTACTAGCTAGCGAGCTAAAATTAACATGATGTCACCAAACTCGGCAACAGAACAACCTGACCAAAGGTCATTTCCTTTTCTCACCTGCCGCTAGATGAAATAAGAAGCAGTGCTTGAGCTGGACTCGGCATGAAAACTCCAGAAACACATCCTCAAAGAAATAATCCTGCTTTTACACCTAGATTCTGTAGGTTCTCATTCGGGTCGAGCTACCCGTGTACGGCCAAGCAAGATGAAGAACGCTGATTGGCTCATGGAGTTATGTATCATCAATTTCTATTGGTCGGCTTTGACAGCTCGGCGTATCGCGATGAGAAATTTAATGGTTCCCTGCTCTAGTTTGGGAACATATTATATTGCTCTGATTACGTCAAATAAATATGAATACCGTCCTCAAGTAACATGTGCGCCCTACATGATACGCACAAAGATTCAGTTATTAAACTCTTCCAATATGTGTGTGTGTGTTTCAGACTGATAGCCTATACCGGTGCCACCCTGTACGTCATTACATAAGTACCATCGACCAAGCGGATTATTATTTTATTCTAGTACTGATTAAAAAGACCAACGAGCCGTATGTGGCCCCGCGGGGCAGTAGTTTGCCCACCCCTGTGCTCAACGTTTACAAAATATCGAGAATCAAATGAATAATGTCAAATCAGTGTGAGATAACTGGTGAAAACAGGCATTAGAGAGCACAAGCCAGTGTATTTCTAGTGCCGGTGAGGGTTGCGTCAGGAAGGGCATCCGGTGTAAACATTTGCCAAAATTAAATTGCGGGTTATTGAATGTTCAGAAGATGCAGAGGACAGAGCAAGGTGGAAAAGATGCTTGTCTATGTACAGTACATACATTTTAGACATTTGTGTGATAAAACTGATCAATGTTTGAACGGTAGTTGAAATACTTATCGAGAATCTAGTTGAAGGAAATGTAAATTTGTGTGTGGAATTTTTAGATTGTATGAATGCATTTAATTTTGAATAAAACAGTCAAACAATCAGTGGAATCATTATTTCCAGCACTGTCATATATCAACATGTCAAATCTTATAAGGTCAGCGTATTACACTCAGTCTAATTCTGGTTCATTAGGTGGTAAGAATTATTTGAAACGGGGTGTTTTAGAAAATACAGGAGTGCGTCTGTCTAATCAAAAGGTTTCAGATTGGTTAGCTGATGAAGATGCATACACACTTCACAAGCCCACATGGCATAATTACAAAAGAAACAGGGTTATATTCTACGGTATAGACTCTCAATTCCAAGCAGATCTTGTTAATATGAGTATATATTCTAAGGAAAACAGTGGTTATAAATACATGTTGACATGTATTGATGTATTTAGCAAATATGCATAGGCCCATTTGTTAAAAAAGAAGTCAGGTATGGAGGTTTCAAAGGTCTCTGTGTCCATACTAGAAAAAGGCAGTGTACCTCAAAAGGTACAAACTCATAGGGGTAAAAAGTTTTTCAATACAAATGTTTAAAATGCATAAAAAAACAAAATTATGCATTTTTCTATGGGTAGTGAACTAAAAGCCAGCGTCGTAGAACAATTTTAACCAAACACTAAAAAGGCGTATGTGGCGATAACTAACCGCTATAAATTCTAAAAGTTACATCGATGTTTTACAAGATATACTGAGTGGGTACAACAATAGTACCATCGTAGTATCAGAATGAAGCCTGTCAATGTGACAAAAGAAAATAATTCTATTGTGTTTAAAACATGTATTTACAAAGAGTATGATAGTGATATTATACAAGGTAGTTTTTTATGAAGAAGAGTTGCAAAAAATCCATATGTTTATGGATAAGGCATTCAATGTTGAAAAGATTATAGATAAAATAAAACCGGGTAAAAAGAAAGGGCAGTTTTAGTGAAATGGTAACGTTGGCCATCAAAGTTCAACAGTTGGATTCCTGAAAATGATGTAGCGGACATACAAAAGCCTTAAAATGTGTGTAACTGTGTGAACTTGTTCATTTACTTCAAAGGACAAATATGGGTGACAACGGATTTTGTGTCACATTACCCTGAAATTTGTCTAGGTCTGTGTACCCTGATAATCTGATTGTTACGCCGTAGAGCTTAGTTCTATAAAAATATATATATTTGTGCATTGAGTCATGTTTATAAACAGTAAACAATTGGTAACTATGACATGACATATAGAGATTTGTAACATCGACTTTAGAAGGTTTTAAATAGTGAGCTTTAGAATTACTAGTTAGTAGTGACTTGTATTCATTGGAGTTCACATACAATAGCAGAGCTCAGACTCCAACGCAGTTCAGTCCATACAATCATACGTCTTGTAAGCAAATAGTAATATTTTGTATTTATTTTAAGAATTAGTAATAATCAGCATGTTTAATATTATTGTATTTTTCTTTGTATTTTTCAGTTTATAGATTACATAAAGACTGATCCGGCCAGTAGTGTTCATTCAAGTGCATTATTGGACCAGTCTTTATTTGTTACCTGTCTATCTAACTAAACTATTCCCAATATTAGTGAGGACAGAACAGTAATTATAGAACAAAATTAACTAAACCGATCAATTTAAAAGGTGGCTGGAAAGTGAGTGTCTAGTACCCACGAACATGGAAAACCTTTTGCGTGGTAGACGCCATGTTTACAGTAATTGATAAAAATTCATCCAAAACAACACAAATACAACTAACTACCGGAAATTCATCTAGGTGACATTTCAGTACGTCTTGGTTATGACCAAATCAGACGCAGGGTTTTTAATAATACGCGGTCTGATATTGGGTTGATATTTAATGGTAAACTAGCCATCATCTTAAGTTTTAAACCAGGGATAATGGTAGATTCAGATGTCATGCAGAAACAGTATGCACCCTGCTGACATTTATTGGGGTTTCTGTGCGATATTTGTTTATACAGATATCATTGATTACCAAATAGTTGGACATAGTTTTGTACCCCTGTTAAGATGTGTACATACAGAGATGATTACAAAAAAATTGGGACAAAGTACAAACTGTAAATAGTTTATGAATGTCAAAAACTAATATTTTATTCACAATAGAAAATAGTCAACATATCAAATGTCAAAAGTGAGACATTTTGAAATTTCATGCCAACTATTGGCTCATTTCAAATTTCTTGACAGCAACGCAGCTCAATAAGATGGGCAATAAGAGGCTGGAAAAGTTATTTGTCTGCGCTGACAAATAGTGGAACAATATCAGAAAGGAGTTTGAACATATCATCATCTACAGTGCAAAATATCATCAAAAGATTCAGAGAATCTGGAGGAATCTCTGTGTGTAAGGGTCAAGGTTGAAAAACCATAATGGGTGGCAGGGATCTTCGGAACCTTAGATGGCACTGTATCACATACAGACATGCTTCAGGAAATCACAAAATGCACTCAGGAATATTTCCAGAAAACATTATCTGTGAACACGATTCACCCTGCCATCCGTCTTTGCCAGTTAAAACTAAATAGTTTAAAGAAGAATCCGTATCTAAACAAGATCCAGAAGCGTGGACGTCTTCTCTGGGGCAAGGCTCATTTAAAATAGATTGTGACAAGTTGGAAAACTCTTCCGTGGTTAGACAAATCAAAATTTGAAGTTCTTTATGGAAATCACTGACGCTGTGTCATTCAGACTAAAGAGGAGAAGGATGACCCAAGTTGTTATCAGTGCTCAGTTCATAATCCTGCCTCTCTGTTGGTATGGGGTTGCATAGACAGTTGAGCAACTAGAATCCTACATTAGACAAGAATGGGCTAACATTCCTATCCCTCAACTTGAGCAACTTGTCTCCTCAGTCCTTAAACATTTACAGACTGTAAATGTTTAGAGAAAAGAGGATCTCTCACAGTGGTAGACATGACTTTGTCCCAAATTTTTTGAGACATCACAAAATTTTAAATCACCTATTTTTTCTCTTTAAGTGATACATTTTCTCATTTTAAACATTTGATATGTCATTTATGTTCTATTCTGAATAAAACATGGAATTTTAAAAATTCCACATCATTGCATTCGGTTTTATTTTTATTTACAATTTGTAACTATCTTCTCACAAGCTGATGTGTCTCTTGGCGACAGGTTGATTTCACAGAGTTCAAGTACATACCCATACAGTAGCAATATAGAGTGTCTCGCCAACTATTGACAGGTTACCCTGTTTTCTCTGCAGGACTCTTTTCATTGGATACCATGGGGCAAATGGATGAAACAAACCCTGCTAGAATCAACCGCGGTTTGGCAAAGAGGGCTGCCTTTAAAAATGCTAGTAATGTGGTAGAACTATTGAATCCAATTCATAGCGACATATTTTTCAGGAGAAATTGATCCTCAATGGCGTTGATATAAAAACTGCGTCTGACACGCAATAAGGATGACTTATGTCTAATGCGAAATAATGCACTGGTATACAAAGTAAATATTCTTGCCGCATCATTATTTGTCAAAAAGTGTCAGTGGCACCGGCTGTAAGGTTATGTCATGCTCAAGCTACAACAGTCTACAACAGATAAATACCCTATTGATAAAGTGTGTATAAAAATATTACAATACCTGCTGGAACACGTGTTTCTAACCAAGAATTGTTTTTGGGGACTCTACCAAAGTCAATGATAATTGCCATGGTTGATAATGATGCTTTCATAGGTGCATACAAAAAAACCCTTTGTCTTTAAACTTTACAACGTGGAGTTCCTAGCGGTCTATGTAGATGGACAATAACATCCGGCTAAACCACATCAACCCGAATTCCAATCCGGCTCTGCTGTGTATGAATTCTTCCAGTTAGCACTTGCATCTGGCAGGCACCTGAGAATCCAGGTTTTGCCTATTGATAGACAAGATTTCATACAGGGCTACACTCTGTATGTGTCTTTGGTCAAATCAGGTAATATCACACTGGAGGCCCGTTTCAGATTTTGTACGGTATTTTTGACAGTATGATTTAATTGTCTAACTGAAGACACTGTTTAAAGGACATTTACTAATGAATACCATAGAGCTGACTGCTACCATGGATAAAGTGGACATCAACACACATTTTTTTGGTGTGTTATCATGCGACCAATTACCTACAGACGTTATAAAAAAATTACTGACAATGGCTATCATTAACACACGCATATCTGATCTTCCTGGTGAACACTGGCTTGCTGTGTATATAAGTAAAGACCTGGTTTGTTGTTTTTTTGACAGTTTTGGAAACGATCCTGACTATGACAAGTTCCACTAAAATGATTAGTGATTTTCTAAAAACATCAAGCATAACACAACTGTATTCTACCAGACAAGTACAAGACATCAACCACATGTGGTCAACACTGTGTGTTTTTTCTACACCACGCGGCTAAAGGGTACAGTTATGAAGAGGTGATTTTAATTTAGTAAAACATGACCTTATATATTCAGCTTTTGTAAAACAATTGTATTTGTGTATTTGTAATAACCGGTTGTTTAATTGTGTACAGCATGTTTAAAAAGGAGTGATGTTTATTGCATAGCATGTTTCTATGCAATGTAAAAGTTATCAATAAAAAACGAACGAAAGATATACAGGGGTTAGACAATAAAACTGAAACACCGGTCATTTTAGTGTGGGAGGTTTCATGGCTAAATTTAACAAGCCTGGTGGCCAATCTTCATTAATTGCACATTGCACCAGTAAGAGCAGAGTGTGAAGGTTTAATTAGCAGGGT
>JAOUQV010000040.1:8860217-8870830 GCA_028565295.1 Aspidoras spilotus
CTACAATTACATTCACAAATGCCTTCTAAAATGTTACTGTACAATAAACAAGCCTTATGTTAACCATGTCCTAAACCACATTTTTTAGTTTGAAGAAGTGGATGAAAAGGGCCGTCCAGACTGTAATTTGCTACACATCCAAAAGCCAGTGTCTGTCATGGTATAGGGTTATGTCAACGTGCATAGCAAAGGTAATTTACACTTCTGTTAATTTAGAAAAGTACATTGAGATGTTAGAGCTACATATGCTGCCCTTAACACAACGTTCACAGAGACATAAAAAGAAGCTAATTTAGAATGAACATTGAATGAAATTTGTAAATCCCTTCCAATATATCTTTGAGGAACATTGTTTTAAATATTTTATTCATTTTCCCAATAGTTGCAATAGTTGACAAATTCAAAATCCTCTGCCCAACTTGTCGAAATGTCATCCATTTGTGTACACTGTTTTAGTACCAAAGGATTATAAACATCGGTTGACACTAGCTGATATATATATATATATATATATATATATATATATATATCAGCTATATACATACATACATACATACAGGTGCCTCATTAAATTTGAATATCATTTAAAAGTCTATTTATTTTAGTATTTTAATACAAACAGTGAAATTCCTATATTATATAGATTCGGTACAAACACAGTGATGTATTTCTAGTGTTTATTTCTGTTAATGTTGATGATTATTGCTTACAGACAATGAAAACTCAAAATTAGTATCTCAGAAAATTACAATATTATATAAAACCAAATGAGAAAAAAAAATTCATGCAGATATTTTGATATACTTAAAAGTATGTACAGTTAATGCACTTTATACTTTGTCTGGGCTCCTTTTACATGAATATGTACATGAATTTCATGTACATAACTGTGTATTATCCTGTATATATAGATGTCTATTGTCTATTTTATATCATAATTGCTTATATATTTTTTTATCTTATCTTATCTTATCTTATCTTATCTAGATAAGATAAGCTAGGTGCCATCTCCAAAAAGCTTGTCGGAAGAGGGAAGCATGAAGTGCTTTAATATTTCCTGGTAGATGTCTGCACTGACTTTGGTCTTGATATAACACAGTAGACCTACACCAGCAGATGACATGACTCCCCAAACCATCACTGATTGTAGAAATTTCACAATAGACCTCAAGCAGCTTGAATTGTGTTCCTCTAAACTGTTCCTCCAGACTCTGGGGCCTTGATTTCCAAATGAAATGCAAAATTTACTTTCATCTGAAAATAACACATTGGTCCAATGATTAACAGTCCAGACACTTCCGGCGATGTCTCTTGGTCATAAGTGGCTTGATACAAGAAATGCAACAGTTGTAGCCAATGTTCTGAATATTTTTTAACAGCCTTATCTCGACAATCCTTTCAAGGCTCGGGTTTTATCCCGGCTGCTTTTTCAACTTTTTCCCTTACACTCAACTTTCCATAAATATGTTTGGATACAGCACTCTGTGAACAGCCACCATCTTTAGGAATGACTTTTGTGGCATAACCTCCTTGTAAAATGTGTCAATGACTGCCAGTGTCTTCCCCATGATTGTGTAACCTACTAAACCAGATATTTTAAACATTTAGGAATACTTTGCAAGTGTTAAATATTCAAATTTTCTGAGATAATGATTATGGGTTTTTATTGGCTGTAAGACAATCATCAAGAGTAACAGAAATAAACATTTGAAATAGATCACTGTGTTTGTAATGAATCTATATAATGTTTACATTATATTTTTTAACACTGTTTGTATTAAAATACTGCAATAAATTAACTTTTTGATGATAATCTACATAGTACATAGTATATGGTACATAGTAACCATAGTATATATATATAGTATATATCTTTTTAAACATATTAACATAACCTAGACCTAAATAGCTAGATCTCAATTTTTGGCGGTGTGTTGCTTGAAGTGCATGAATGTTTTTTTGGAAGATTACATTAATTTGACCTGACAAAACATAAGCTATCAAGGGGTTCATACTGTCCACAGTTATATAAAAGTCAAATAAATATGAGAACATCTGCATATTTTATTTGTATTTTGCATACTGTCATACATGGTTCTGATTTGGGGTTGTATGCACTGTATCTATAATATATATAGTTTGCTCAAACTTCAGTGGTATCACCTTAGCTTTATCAGTGGCTTCCTGTAACTGCAGCATTGCTCTCTCTGCAGAACGAAGCTCAGCCAAATCCTGCTCCATTGTTATTAGCCACTGATGAAGACTGTCTATTATCTCCTGAAAGAGCTCGGCCTGGGGCAAAATTAGCTCCAAAGTCTGCCTCCTGTTAAAATAATGCATATCTTTGCTCTTAAAGGATTACAATCACTCATTGAGAAGATTCAAGTAGCTTTGTTTACAACACGCTGACCTGCTATTAGCACCTAAAAGAAGAGCATCCCACTTCAATTTGAGTTGGGGAAGTTGTAGTTTGGCTTTATCTCTGTCTTCCTCTTGAAGCCCTTCAGCTAAAGATGGACCCTCTTGAACCATAGTTTCCATGCTAGACCTCCTGTCCTCTAGAAGGTGCTGCAGAAGCTATTGGACAAGAAATGTTCTCATTATTTAAAAGCGCATCTAGAATATTTACTCAAAGTATTCTGAGACATTTATCTCAGGGTGTTGAAATATATTTTAAATATAATTTGATAGTACTGTATACTAGTGCTTGGAAAGATGCATTCTAGAAATTTCACTTAGTCAAAATATTCACAGTTCTGTCTTTATACCCTCGAAGTCAAATGTTTTATCTCATGTATCAAGGCCTCATTGTTGTTATCCAGGCTTGTTTCACCTTACTTTCTACAATAACAAAAGACAGCCATTCCAGGCTGCAAGGTGAATAACTTTCCCGTACACACAAACACATTCATGATCTCAATGTGAGCCCAAGACTCTCATGCAAAGTGCAGTGTCACAATCAAAAGTGCTTTAAAAGAATGCCATGGTTGAATTCACATTTAAATACAGTACATTACAAGTTAAAAGGTCTATAGTGTACTGTATGTTATTATAGAGGATCATTTAGCCATACCTTCTGTTCCTGAAGTTGAGCTTTCACTACTTTATATTCAGATGAAGGAGGTTTTTGATTTGCTATGAGTTCTTCAATCTCACAAACCCATGTTAATAATGTCTGCAGGTTTGGTATCAACATTTTAGGGTCCCCAGAGCCATCTGTCAGACCCAAAGTACTCCTGTTACTCTGAAATAAGAAAAGATCATATGTCCTTCATGCCAAGAAGTAACAGAACTTAGCATTATATAATTATTTATCTGCCAGTCCTTCAGTCCTTCAAACTGTACATGTTTACAGAACATCTTCTACCTATCCAGACTTAATTCATTCAGCAAACTGGACTTTTAAGCAATTTAAAGTTTGATTGGTGTGAAAATGATTTGTTCCTTGTTTAGTTGAATAATAAATATGAGATTTAGAAAATCTAAGCTCTAAGGATCTGTTGTCTTATATAACATCTAATAATAAAATTTAGTAAAATGAAAGATAAATATTTTCCTATGTTTCTATCAGATAATATGAAAAAGATACTGGGTGGGACTACCTAAAATCTGAGAAGAGATGCACTACAATATCAGAATGTCTTATCACAAAAACACGGTTATCGTCAAACCTAATTTCCTTGTTTTAAATAAAAAATCCATCAAAAATCCAAATAAAAATGAAAATTCAAAACAACCTCTTCTAATTTGTCAGCCACTCCTGTTAGGACCCTAACAGTCCTGGTAATAATAGGATCTCCTCCTTTCTGTCCTGGTGGATATTCTGTCACTTCCACAATTTCTGTTACAATAGTCTCTGTAACTTCTGTAATTTCAGTGACTTCTCGAGTGTTCAAAGTTTTCCATGACCATGGGCTTCCAGAGTCTCGTCTCTGCAGGGTCCCTCCCGTCTCAGCTGTTCCACATTGTCCCAGAGGTGATCTCCTATACTCAGGAATATTAGTCCTCCTGGGTAAAGACCCAATGTACAGTGATTTGGCTGGGGAAGGTGTATTTCTCCAGGCATTATCCAATGTGCTGGTGGTTGTGACAGTAGGAGCAGGCGATGCCCGGTTTTTCTCTGGAGTAGGAAATTGTGGAGCGATTTGGTTCACATCCTCTATTTTCATCTCCTCCTTAGGAGGTTCTGTGGAAAGCCATTCCCTCTGTCGCTGATAGCATTCTTTGAGGAAGGCCTCATTTGACCGTACTTGCTTGGACTTCTGACCTAGGCAGCTAGGTCTACTTATGAGGTTACCCATGATGTTCAGCCTACAGGTGAGTAAGTCGTGAGCTGTGAAGGCCCCTGGGCCATGCATGCAGGAGTCACTTCAGCTACCTAAAATAAAAGGGTGCTCAGAATGAGTGCACTTGCATGTTTAAACTTTATCTAAACACTCCCAGCCCTTTTCATCATAAACTCTCTGCGGATAAAAATAATACAAGATGCACCCCACAAATTACCAATAACAACACAGAAATGTCTACAAACAACTAACCCAATCTTTATTTTCAAATCCATTACATATCCAAAATAATGACACAAGCAATGATGATTGTTTGCACTAAAATATAAGCAATGTATTGAAAATTTGGGGAGTGTCAGATTCTCTATACGGTAGTTTCTTCCAGAATTCCTACTGTTTGCTATGGCAGCCAAAATCAGTGCCTCCTGCCAGGGCTCCTCCAGTAAGTCACCGGGAAACCATTTATCTCCTGATCAAATATGACAGGCATAAAAATGCTACTACATTTTCTTGGCTCAAAATGTCCTGTTTTTTTGTCAGAGGAGATTGTAATACTGGGAGAAGGGCCAGAAACAACACTGAAACAAGCAGTATACTATATTTACACATACTGTAAAAGTAAACATAATAAATTAATAAATAAATGAATTAATAAGTACCATTTATTTAACTCAATACTCATAATGTTCCAATATACCTTAATGTTAATATGACCAAATATATAGGAAAACACTTTAGCCTAAATATTGGACAATTATTCTTTCTGTCTTGGTCTTGGTCATACCATATCATTCAGAATAAGATATTTAATCATTTTAATATACTGTACAACAAAGTAAAATCACTACACAGTTATTATCAAGCATGACCCAAGCCACCTCCCATTAGGATAGACATTGATTTTTACAGCATATTTCTTGCAGAATCGGAATGAATCAAATTAACCTATAGAATGGTGAATTATTCTAACAGATAGTCTAATCAATTTTCAGAGACAATGATTTACAATATGGAATTGCATTTTGTTAGCAATGTAATTAATTAGCATATATTAACCCTCTACTATAATGCATATATTAACCCTCTACTATAATGCATATATTAACCCTCTACTCTAATGCATATATTAACCCTCTACTCTAATGCATATATTAACCCTCTACTATAATGCATATATTAACCCTCTACTCTAATGCATATATTAACCCTCTACTCTAATGCATATATTAACCCTCTACAGTTCAAGAATATATTCTTTCTCTTTAAGTTTCCATAGCCACCAGAATAATCTCAGTATTAATGAATGGATACGTATTTGTAAAGCCTTCGTTTGACCCCAGTATGACAAATAAATAGTGGCAGCTGACCGTACACATTATAGGGAAGTGTAAGTGGCTGCACTTGTAGAGAATATATCTTTATTTGAGGCGTAACAAAGTAATCAAGATAGTGGGTTCTCTAATTAAAAAGGATAGATGTAGATCTCCCATGGGACAAAAAACAGCCCTTGATGGTATTGTTGAGGATGTGATTTAAAACCAAGAGTGGCAGTAACAGATAATGCCAATGAATGAACAAGCATTCATTTTATTTCTGTGCTTTTTCCCCTAAATTGTTCATCATTAAATGCATAGAAATTCAAATTTGACTATAAATTAAATTTATCATGTTTAATTATATTAAAATTTATAATAATTTAATATTTAAAAAAAACAGTTTCTCAAATAAATCAAATCACTTTTTGTCACAAATAAAGAATACTCACATGAACAGGAATGAAGCACAAAGGCATGGTTTGAGAAAGAAATCACTCTACGCTGCTAATAGTAAGTTCACACCAGAATCCCATTTAGTCAAATAAGAACGGTCAACATAGCACACCACAGACTCTTTGCACCTTTCCCTGCTGAAGCAGCATAGTGGGGCAAGTTTGGAGGGGCCCATCCCATTCTTAAAGATTTGGCGGTTTCTGACCCTTGAGAACTAATTTGTACTTACCCCTGGCCACTGAGGACAAACAGTTAACAAAACAATCCCATTGGTACTTCTGTGTTTAGTCCAGACAACAAAAATCCTCGGCATCCTTTAAAAGATCAGTTTTTTCACTGGCAGACTCATACATAGTCATACACAGATTGGGCACTTGTGTACACTCCCTTAGTGTTCTAAACACAATTTTAAACACAAACACTAGGTCATGCTTTTCCGTTGCCCACAGTCACAAGCGAACAATGTCCTTCCCTGGATTCAGCCTCCCCCTCCCATCAACACTCTCTGTCCTCTTTGTTGCACCCTCTTAGATAGAAATTCCTTCCTCGATGAGGCAACTGATGGGATGTGCACTCACTGGAGCCCAGTATTTTAGTTGTACTTCACTTGTCTCCAGGTCAGAAATAAAACATGGTTCCTATTCACAGATCTGACTAAAGTTTGGTCCATAAACTAGCAGTGTGTTGTTTGAACTCTTGGGCTCCTATTTCCCTTGTACCAGACATTTGGACAGCCGAGCACTCTCTCATCTCTGTGGCTTCTTCTTTCCCTCCATCGGTTAGCCCCTCCCCAAATCCTCTTTGGCCTCCCAAAATCCATGGTGCTTGTGGAAAAAAG
Organism: Aspidoras spilotus; assembly: GCA_028565295.1. Lineage (NCBI taxonomy): Eukaryota > Metazoa > Chordata > Actinopteri > Siluriformes > Callichthyidae > Aspidoras > Aspidoras spilotus. Next base: position 8,867,111 of record JAOUQV010000040.1, read on the forward strand.
AGAAAAGTGATCTATAAGGATCCCAGGCTACCTCTAACATTCACATGTTAAGTGACAGCTGCCTCCCGTGCGTATTTCCCCAGTTTGCCCATTCTTTCCCTCCCTCATACAGCAAGTGCAAGCCTGAACAGGACAGGCTACAATAGAAGGGACCCCCACGCTTCTAGCAACACACACAACCCCCATCTCTATTCAAACCCTGCATACTATCTCCAGAAAAAGCTAGAAAAAAGGGATAATTATTGCAAAACATCTCCTATTACTTTTCAACTCCCTTCCTGTCTGTAAACTGCCAAATACAATTGTAAAGAGAAAGTAGAAAATTTTTATAAAAGCTTAATTACATCTTGTCTAGTGTCACATTTCCATTCAGCATTCTCGTGGAACCATAACAAAATGTTTTATACACATATGTACTTATCCATTTATTAAATAATTTCTTTAAAAGAAAAAACTTAAAGACTTAAATAGGTCTTTGTGCTCAACATGGCTCCTTTAGGGGGGAGAGACTACTATCAGTAATCTAGCCAGGTGTCAAATCTCACATAAGCCCTAAGGCCTGTGCGTACGGTGAGAAATAGGTAGATAGGGAAAGAGGAGAAGAAAGAAACAGGGAAAGCTACTGAGCTGGGAGTGTACAGGTGTATAAGCAGGTGTATTACAGCCCTGGAGACAAGGAGCACAGGTGCTTCACATACACACTAATGCTTTCTGTTCTTATACACACTCATCTAATTGCATTTGCACTCCACCAATTATCGTCAGCACTATCTATCTTACAAATGCAGATGGGACACACAGGTAATTGGCCATTTCATTTGGTCAGAAGCTGCTCAGTCAACACAAAAACAAAGATCCGCAGAAAATCTGGAGACGTTTGATTTTGCAGACCTTGTACATTTTGAGAAATTTTCATCCTCACACTTGTGTTATAACATGAAGGGGTTATTTCAGTAGGTGTGAATTCTCTGTCCTCTTTTGCATTTCCTGTATTTATTCTTTATTCTAATGGCACAAACATTTTGGTGTGACCCATTGAAAAAAGATGACACACCTCTGGAGGACAATGAGTCTTTGTTATAGAGTGGTGAGACTATGAGAGCATAAAGACATGTGACAGGAAGATTTTGAGAGACAATGAAAAAAACCTCCTAAACCTTGAGCTTGAAGTTGTTAAAAATCCTTGAAACAACATGGCAGTGTGTACTAGTGACTATAATCAAAGAGACAACCCCCTGTAGTTAGAGACCTGGGGTGAAGCAGGGGTTCCAGCAGAGCAGCTGGGGCTAAACATGGGACGAGTATGAGAGATAAAAGGGGAATAAAAGCTGGACAGAGTGCATATGTACCTTTCACATGAATTTGTCATTGTAATTCCTGTGGGTGCTGTGTATGCGGAGACTCTCTAACCACTTAAATTATAAAGTTTGACACATGCCCCAGTCTAGACAAATTCCAGCAAATATGTAAGTGTTCTGTTAAGTAATATATTGATATCTTACTGACATTCAATATTTCGGTCTGTAACATGCATTTATTTTTTGTTTAAACAGTGATTGCTTGTAAATGTACAATCTTTTGTGCCGATTGAATAATGCAGAAACCATACAAATAAATATCTGCTAAGACAAAATCTATTTAAATTATTAAGTGTCTGCTCTTTTGGACAATACTGTGATTTTTGTTTCTATGAAGGTACTCTATGTGCTCTATAGGTGATGTGAAGAAAGGAAAGCAGTGTGTGAGTTTGCAGTTTGATGTCTGTGATAATCAGCTGCTTGGCTCACTCTGCTTTTACCACAAATTGCAGTCTGTTAGACACCTGATCCTTGATCCCTACCCTGTCATCTCCTCAATGAGTTAATTATATTGTTCCCTTTGACAAAGTCTCTCTCTGTATACTGTCTATGGTCACAGCTTTTACCACTCAGGATCAAGCTGCTCCTCCTACCATGTAATAGAGAAATAAAAGAAAGGGACGAGGGAAAAAATGGCTTGTATACTTGCTGATTGGTTGCTTAGAGTACAAGAAAATGCATGAAAATAAAGATAAATAAATTATAGAACAATAAATATGACAGTTATTTTATTATAAAACAATTACATGTAATTAATTAATTAATAGGCTGAGGCAGTATAAAATACAATCTTATAATTATTATGTTTACTTGTGAATGAAATAGCCTCAGTATGATCACAAGGCAGATTGTAGGGGCGAAACTGTCAGATGCCAAATAGGTTGCAGACGAGGCCAAATTTGATCAAAACCCCCATGTGTCCAAAGACCTGAAAGCAGCAAAGTGGATTAATCCTACTGACTTGTTCCCCACCCCCAACATTTCACTCTCTGCTCTGCCATTAAATGTAATAAGTCTTCAATGGACCCTCCAGTAGACCATCATTAGCACTTGAGCAGACATTGCTCTTTCCATGCATCTCACGTGAGGCTTGCGCTTAGTGATAAATTAATACTTACAAAAGAGACTCTTTTGAAACAGGGGTCAAAACTAAAGCACTATTTGACAAACACAGTCATTTATCACCCTAGAGTTCACTTCCAAGAAAAGAGTGTGTGTCCGGACGGGGTCTTCCCTGCTGGGATGTCTGGAATACTAGAAGCTGAGTCACTGAGGGGGAAATAACAAATGACCAACTTCAAATGCCTTTAGTTTCATTTATTTACATCTATTCACATCTATGTATAGTTATCTCACATAGAGAACATTTATGCCACACTAAATTTAAACTTGATCTGCGGCGAAGATATAAATGTTAGCATATACTACAGATCCATGAGCCAGATTGTTTGACTGAATAACGCAACATATTGTTTATTTACCATGCAATATAATACATATATTTAGTAAAAGAGGCATTGTAGAAGGTTCAGTAATTATATGATTGTGGCCCTGCAGTGCAGAACATGTTAATCAGGATTTAATGATAAACATAGAGGTTTGCATAACTGAGACCCACTGTCATGTGCTAATTACGCTTGTACAAGGGGAGGGCCTAGTTATTACAAAAGCTTCAACAACATGTAATCACTTCCCACCATTTTACATGTATATTTTCCTTAGGGGTTGTGATGTTGTCCTTTCCCATGCACATGCCTATGCAAATGGGCTTTCATGCTTGTTCAGATTATGGAGAATCAAGAGGAACACTTTTGATAACCCCGTTTCTGAGTCTCATTGCATAATATTCATGTTGTTATCATTTAAAATGCAGACTTTGCTTTACTGAGCTCAATGAAAAGACAAACTATTAAGAAAGACTATCTATTCAAAATTATTCAATAAGAGAAGGAAGTTATAAGGGAGGAGTTAAAAGAGGCCCAAACAGTGGGGATTTAAAAAAGTAATCATTATACAATGCAGGAGTAACGGTTAAAGGTTCATCCTACTATGGAAGGGACATGCGGTCAGGAGAGACAGGTGAACAGCTAAAAACATGATCAATGAAATATTAAATTTGTCCACTATCAGTACTATAAATACAGGGGTTAGACAATGAAACTGAAACACCTGGTTTTAGACCACACAAAATGTATTAGTATGGTGTAGGGCCTCCTTTTGCGGCCAATACAGAGTCAATTCGACATACAAGTCTTGCACAGTGGTCAGAGAGATTTTAAGCCATCCTTCTTGCAGGATAGTGGCCAGGTCACTACGTTATGCTGGTGGAGGAAAACGTTTCCTGACTTGCTCCTCCAAAACA
>JAOUQV010000040.1:8870930-8884746 GCA_028565295.1 Aspidoras spilotus
AAGTCATGGCTGAAGTGCCCTTGGGCAAGGCACCTAACCCCCAGTTGCTCCCCGGGCGTTGTGATGGCTGCTCACTGTTCCGGGCACGTGTACTCACTTCACCAGTGTGTGTGTGTGTATTTGTGTTTCACTGCATGGATGGGTTAAATGCAGAGGACCAATTCTGCTATGTGCGAACATAGTGGCAAAAATGTATCACTTTCACTTTTTTTTAAAAGTTGTAATATGTTTTCTTTAGTCATCAATGGCCTTATTTATTGTTCCCTATTCACCAACCCTGCTACCAGTCAAATGAATGGTTGTGGAGGTTAAATTCATTTTTAATAAATTAATAAAATATTTGTTTTAATATCCTTTTTTATAGTTCTAGTATATTAGGATAAATTAATTACTAATATACAGGAATTTGTAATCCTGACTGTATATTTATGTAGTTAGATAATGATTGGCATTCTCAGTTAGTTTATCCCTATGCCACAGATCACATCTGTGCAGCCTACCACTGCAAAAGTGTTGACATCGTATAACTTGTTTTATTTGCTTCGTTCTATGTTTTGCCCTGAAAATACTACAGCAAATTTAAATTTAGTTTATTTTCATGTACTGAATATTAAACATTGTAATCAAATAAAGCAAAAGTCAAGCAGATGAAGATATTTCTATAATCCTTTTATTTACATTAGAATATACTGGGTTATTCTTAAAAGCAATGAAACGTCCTCAAAGCATTATATACCTCATGCACAGGTCAGTTTTCATTTCATACATGACATTTATCAGAGAATTGATTCATTCCTGCTCTTCATCTGAATTTTGTAAAATATCAAATTAAGTTAGTAAACCATGCAAAGCAAATATTTTACAGAACATGATATAAAAATAAAGAAAAATGAAAACCAAATATGAAAATATACACAAGTCAGGCACACACAAAAAACACAACAAAACAAAGGATTTGATTAGAGAAAACACTGCTCTAGGGAATAATCCAATATCTTTGCTATAAATGAAAGTAAAACATTATTGCTGATCTTGTGTAAATACAGTAGCACACACTGGATAAGGGGAACCAGAGGAATGCATATTAAATTAAATGCAGATTCAAAGATTTATGGGAGGAAGACAATTACTGTTAAAATGTCTCTCAGTAACAGGGAAACAGTGGCACACAAGTGGTATTTTTGCCAAATTTCTGTTAGTATTTTAACAGTTTTGAAATAAATGACATAAGATGTTCTCTCTTCACATTCAACTGCTGGTATAATACACTATATTTCCAAAAGTATTCGCTTACCTGCCTTGACTCACATATGAGCTATTTCATAGGGTTCAATATGACATCAATCCGCCCTTTGCAGCTAGAACAGCTTCAAATCCTCTGGGAAGGCTGTACACAAGGTTTGGGAGTGTGTTTATGGAAATTTTTGACCATCCTTCCAGAAGCGCATTTGTGAGGTCACACACTGATGTTGAATGAGAAGGCCTGGCTCTCAGTCTCTGCTCTAATTTATTCCAAAGATGTTCCATCAGTTTAAGGTCAGGACTCAAGTTCATCCACACCAGACTGTCATCCATGCCTTTATGGACCTTGCTTTGTGCACTGGTGATGCACAGTCATGTTGGAAGAGGAAAGGGCCAGCGCCAATCTGTTCCCACAAAGTTGGAAGATTGGAATTGTCCAAAATGTCTTGGTATGCTGAAGCATTCATACACCAGTGGCTATGGACGTGATTGGAACACCTGATTCCAATAATTTGGATGGATGGGCAAATACTTTTGGAAATATAGTGTATTTAAGCAAAGGGTCAGGGTAACCCTAACCTCTACCGTGTCTGAGCAAATGATACTGTTGAAGCAACAGAAGATAGGAACGAAAGGCTTGCTGTGGATCTAAAAAACAAACAAAAACAAAATAAAATGCATACGATGAAAAAAACAACTACAAATTTCAACAAAAAAAAAACAAACAGATGTGTTCAGAAAATTATTTATGCATAAATGCAAACATGAATATTTAATTTAATTTAATGTTGTACAATTAAACAAGACCTTACCTGAATATTTGCAGTCAAGGGCTGCTGGTAAGTACCAATTTTACTGCTTAGGAGCACAATGACCTTTTCTTCCATCACTTCAGCCTTGGTTATTGCTAAACACTTGGAGAAAGAGAGAAAAAAACAGGGTAAGTCATTAGTGACCTGGTACATGCTCTAATAATCAAGATTTTACACCGATTACATTTCGTTATATTATTATTTAATTGTCTAATAGAGAAGAGGTCTGATTTTAATATACTGTTGACTTAACTTACAAGTATCAAATGCTCAGCATCACATTCAGGTTTTCCACATCTTTTGAGCAGAGGTAGGGTCAGACATCATAAATCTTCTGGGCACAAATACACTAGGACCACTTGCATGAAATGATTGTGAGCTAAGTAGGTGTACTGGTGTGCTTAGTGATTCACAAAGGGTATATAGGTGTTAATAAATAAGGCATACCCATCGGTGTTAGAGAATACATGTGGATTGAGATGTGCAAAAAAATGGCATAGTTCTTTTAAGTGCATCCTTATCCAGTGTTAACATGAAAATATCATCAAATATTTATCTGTATATATTCAGCAATAATATTTGCACAACACTACAAATTCCTCCATGGCATGTTATCTGCCATATTCATGCATAACAAATTAGAATATGTATACTTTGTTAAGGCAAATCTGTTAACACATATTTCTTGTCCATATTTGCTAGTTTGTTAAGTTGAATGCCAATCCAAGTAAAAAATAAAGACAACTTCAATTATAGTACAAATGCAGGCTAGAAGTAGTAGTTAATAAACCTTCTCTCTGTAAATATCACCATCTAGTTAATGTAGTTAGCCATAATAAAATATCCTATAAAAGCAACAGTGGTATTTGAGTAATGGACAAAAAGAAAAAAAAAATCAACATTACTCAGTTAGACGAAATAAGAACATTTGAGAGTGAACGTCATGGCTGACTAAACAATGCATACAAGCAGTACTTAAGCACCCAAACTACATACTGTATAATGGGACACCAGTCCCCAATATGAACGTAATATTAGTTTCTGGAATGCACTTTTCTATGACAAAAACATGCAATTTAAAATGAATAAATAAATATTTGTTTTATGTGGTTGTAGTGTGCAACGGGGGATTAATTAAAAAAATTAGACTATTTAGAGCTGTATGTTATCCTTGACAGTGCTGAGAGTCTGGGCCTAGGTGTGTAGCATTATTAGAATCTGCGAGTATAACTGGTAGATGTGTAAGAAGATGAAGAGAAGTTCATGCCAAAGCTGGAGCCAGTGGCATCAAAGCTTCCTCTTCTAGAGCCTGATCTAGATCCTGTTCTTGAACCAGATCTTGAGCCTGTAGCAGACCCAGCACCACTGATATTGAATGGACTGTAAAGCCCTTTACTTGACTGTGAACAGGCTTCCAACAACCTTAGGCCAGTTCCTTCCTCTACCATGCTTCTGTCCATTGCATCCTTGTAGGAGATCTTTAGTTTAGTTTTGGGGCATGTAAGGTACTTGGAATAAGCACTCACATCCCTTAGCTTTTGGGCTGTGCGGACATCTATTACACCTTTCTTGATTGCCACTTCCAGAGACACTCTTCCTTCAGCCTCTGGTTCAATAAGCCCTCCAGTAAGATATTGCACTTCCAGAAATCGTTGCCCAGCCTCATAATACAGCCAGCCTTTCTTAAGGGCTTGAGCAGCTGACATTTTTACTTTGGTTTTAGGATCCTCAAATCCATTGAAGGCTTTCTGTGCTAGATTAATTCTGTCCACCATTATCCTATCTAGAAGACCCTTATTGGTTGCGTCAACAGCAGAATACTTTTGCCCAGTTGATGGATCAATTATGCCACCGGTGCAAGCTTGTGCCTCTAGGAGCCTTTGACCAGTGATGCTATCTACTATGCTTCTATGCATGGCTTCAGTGACTGAAATCTTTTCCAGAGTGTCTGTATCAAGAATGCCGGCCACAGGTCCAGTCTCCTCAGTTGGATCATTCCACAGAGTTGTAGGTGTTTTGATGGATGGTATCGGACTCATTGGATATGATGAAGAGGATCCAAAGGATGATGATCTGGAACGAAAGCCACCCATGTTTCCAGACAACATATCTGCAAATTCTGTAATGGCAAGGTTTCCAGAGCGATACTGGTCAAGAGCAGACTGATCAATAAGACCTCTAGCCAGAGCATCAGCAATGTCATACTGGCGACCTGACCTTCTGTCAATGATTATAGACTTCTCTTCACCATCAGATGATGACATTGTGATTTCTTCCCATTCACATTCCTGCTCTGCAAGTTCAAGGTATGTTTGCTGATCAATGAGCCCCTTGCGATATGCTTCATACACAGACATTTCTTTGCCTGAGTCAGGGTCAACAATAACAACTCTGCGTTTGCGAACAGAAGATTTTGAAGATGTTGTTCGTTCTCGTTTCTTCTCTTTTAAGAGTAGAAGCAAGAGATCAGTCTCTGGATCTATAATGCATCTATCTTTCAGCTGCAGATAGGTTAGATTCTCCTCTGTGTTTGGGTCAAAAAAGCCCTTAGTATCATCTGAGGGATCAGAGAGTATCTCATTCATCTCTTCGTCAAAGAATCCACGGTTGTAAGCTACTTCCACAGGCAAGCGGTGGCTTTCTTCAGGGTCAATTATTCCTCCAGTGGCAATCTGAGCTTCAAGCAGACGAATCCCATGATCTTTTAGAATCAGACCTTTTTTCATAGCCTGGAAGAGTGAGATGGTTTTGCCTGTATAAGGATCTCGGTACCCAGTCACAGCCCTTTCAGCAGACATGAGCTTGTCTTTAAACTCTGGGCCCACAATTCCCATCTTCACAGCTTCACTTACAGTTAACTTTAGATTCTTAATTGGGTCAATAATGTAACCTGTAGCTGCTTGGGCTTCCAGCAGTTCAAATGCAGTACCTGGCCTGATCATGTTTTTCTTCATTGCTTGGTATATAGAAAGACGGTCCTTAGTTGCTTCCACAAACACACCAGCAATGCAGCTTGTGCCCTCAAGGTATTTTTTAAGCCTACTGCTCACCTCTTCGACTGTTAATAGACCCTCATTAAGTGCAGTGACAGTTTCTTCGTCAATTATTTGTGAACGTATCAATTCTTCTATTGTGATTTCTTTTCTGAGACCCTTAAACATAGGCCTCTTTTCTGCTAATGGCAGCAAATACACTCCATCTTTATCACGCTTACATCTCTTGAGCAGTTTTGCATACGAGAGCTTCTCTTCTGTAACAGGGTCAATGTATCCTTTAACCTCTTCATTAAGTTTCTCATATGTTTCTTTGTTGATATAGCCACGCTGTGTAGCAACATCTGCCGGCAAATGGAAGTTCAATTCTGGATCTATTATACCACCAGTTGCTGTCTGAGCCTCCAATAGTCTTAAAGCATAGTCATCTGGCACAAGGTCTTTTTTCATAGCCTGGAAGAGGGAAATTATTTTGCCACTGTATGGATCCTTATACCCAGTTACTGCTCTTTCTGCTGATAAAAGTTTGTCATGAAACTCTGGCCCTACCACACCTTTGCGCACTGCTTCATCAACTGTCAGCATCTCATTTTTAATAGGATCAATGATAAACCCAGTGGCTGCCTGGGCTTCCAAGAAGACAATTGTATCTTCTGGATTCATAAGTCCTCTCTTCATCGCCTGATAAAAACTAGTTTTAGATTTGGAATCTGTGGCCACACCGGCAATACTGCCAGTACCAAACAAGTACTGTTTAACACTCTGTAACTCCATGATCTCACGAATTGTCTTCTTTTCTTGCTTTAGCAGGTTGTATGTTTCTATGTCAATTATACGAGAACTATAGAGTTCTTCAATTGTAATGCGGCGTCTGCCAGTGTTGCATGTTTTAATGTTCTCCCCTCTGATGATTTCTCTCTGCTCCATTATCTCAATGATTATAATGATCATTCGCTCTTTAGTTATTTTGCCTGCACGATATTCGTCTAAGAGTTTTGTTCTTTCTTCTTCGGGTAGGAGATTTGAGTTTACGATATCCCAGAGGGACATTGAGCCTTGAGCAAGGCCTTCAATTGGAAGGTCAACTTGAGTACTAGATAGATCACTCTGTGTTTGTTCTTCAGTATAAAGGAATGTCTTTTCAACCACTGATGGTGTCTGTGGTTTAGACAGTCGTATAAGGTGTAAGCCTGTCTCAGGATCTGTCATACACTTATCTTTTAGCTGTTTATATGACACATTCTCATCAGTATCAGGGTCAGAAAAGCTTTTGTTTGCATCTGTGGCTTCGGCCATACTTTTGGCCATTTCCTTGCTGAAATATCCTCGCTGACACGCAACATCAATAGGAATCCGATGACTATTAACTGGATCAACAATTCCCCCAGTGGAAATCTGTGCTTCTAAGAGAGGCATGGCATGGTCTTTGGGTATGAGCTCTTTTTGCATGGCTTGAAACAGGGAGATAATTTTGCCTGTGAATGGATCTTTGTAGCCAGTTACAGCTTTTTCAGCTGTGAGAAGCTTTTCATGAAGTTCAGGTCCCACAATACTTGCTTTAACAGCGTCATCAACCGTAAGAAACTGATTCTTAACAGGATCAACAATGAAACCTGTAGCAGCTTGGGCTTCAAGCAAAGCAGTTCCTGTGTTCTGTCTCAAAAGTTTGTTTTTCATTGCTTGATAAATGCCATGCTTTTCTTTTGTAGGTTCAAGATATACACCAGCAATGGCGTCAGAGCCTTGTAGGTACTTATTAACAGAGTTGTTTTTGCTGACTTCATCTGGAGTCTTCTTACCATGTTGAAGCAAATCGTAGGTGGACTTGTCAATAATTTTGGAGTCTAAAAGGGATTTAGCTGGGACAGGAGCCCTAAGCCCTCTGAAACTGGAATGTTCTTGTTTCTCGGCTTCTCTGTCTTCCACAATTGTGATTAGAATCTTTATTATCTTCTCAATTGTCACTTTTCCAGACCGGAACTGCCTGAGTAAATCAAGTCGTTGTTCCTCAGTAAGATATTCAGAATTGATTATTTCCCAGATTGTGACTTTTCTTCCCTTAAATGGTCCAGTCTGAATCTCTACTGATGCCTGTGTCATTGCATCCTTAGTCTGTGCATCGGTGTACTTTTGTTCCTCTTTGGCATTGATTGCTTGCTCTGACAATGGCAAAAGCTGAAGCCCAGTTTTTTTGTCAGTGACGCATCTCTTCTGGAGCTGCTGATAGGTGACATTCTCCTGTGTGTTTGGATCATAGAAACCCTTGATATCTTCTGTTGGGTTAGTCAAGAGCTTATATGTTTCACTATCAAAATAACCCCGCTTGTAGGCAATGTCCTGTGGAATGTGGTGGCTTTTAACTGGGTCTATAATGCCACCTGTTGCCAGTTGTGCATCGAGAAATCTGATTCCTTGGTCTTTATTAATTAGTTCTTTTTTCATTGCCTGAAAGAGAGAGACTGTTTCTCCAGTGTAAGGATCCCTGTATCCAGTGACTGCTCTTTCTGCAGACAACAGTTTTTCATGCAGCTCGGGGCCAACAACACCAGCTTTTACAGCTTCATCAACTGTAAGATTCTGCTTTTTCACAGGGTCAATTATATATCCAGTAGCAGCTTGAGCTTCTAAGAGAGTCAGAGCAGGGCCTGGTCTCATCATATCATTTCTCAAAGCCTGGTAGAAGGACATTATCTCCTGAGTTGAGTCTATAACTACACCTGCAATGCAGTTGCTACCCTTCAGAGCGTTGTGTACAGACTCCATCGCAGATACGTCTTTAACTGTCTTATTTCCTTTGTGTAATTCGTTATAAAGATCTTTGTCAATAACTTTTGATTCCAGTAGCTCAGCTGCAGGAACAGGGGCTCTAAGGCCATCAAATTCAAGCTCATTTGCTTTCTCTTTTTGCTCAGCAACAGTTATTATTATCTTGATGATCTTTTCCACTGTAATCTTGCCTGTTTTGTACTGGCGAATTAAATCCTTTCTCTGGTCTTCTGTAAAGTACTCAGAATTAATAATCTCCCAAATTGTAATAGTCTTTCCTTTGAATCTCCCAAATGGTACAGACACAGTTGTCTTATTGAATATATCCTTAGTTTCTGCATCTGTGAAGGATTTGGCATAACGTGCAGCCGTTTCTGAAATGGGTAGGAGAAGTAGTCCTGTTTCAGGATCTTTGACACAACTCTTCATCAACTGCAGATATGTGACATTTTCTTGGGTGTTTGGTTCAAAGAAACCCTTTGTGTCATCAGAGGGGTTCTGGAGAATTTTGTTCATCTCTGCACTGAACTGACCTTGCTTATAGGCTGTTTCTATTGGCACACGGTGGCTATGGACTGGGTCGATAATTCCGCCTGTTGCGATTTGAACTTCAAGCAGTCTGATGGCCTGGTCTTCTTTAATAAGACCCTTTTTCATGGCTTCAAACAGTGAAATCTTTGCCTCTGTATAGGGATCCTTGTAACCAGTAACAGCTTTCTCAGCAGACAGCATTTTGTTATGAAGTTCAGGGCCTATAAGTCCTTCCTTAACCGCCTCATTCACAGATAACTTTTTGTTATTAATTGGATCAACAATGTATCCAGAGGCTGCCTGTGCTTCTAGTAGTACCAAACCAGTTCCAGGAGAAATTTTCTCATTTTTGATGGCTTCATAAATCGGCATTTTTTGGTTTGGATGAACAAGCAAGCCTCCAATACAGTTACTGCCCTTAAGCATTGTCTTAAGTTTTTCTGTCTGGCTAAGCTCAGACACAGTGACTTTACCTTTAGTTAAATCATCATATTCCCTTTTGTTTAAGAGACCTACATCTAACAGATGGAGAGCTGAAACCTTTTCACGAATACCATCAAACGATAAAGCTAAGTCACCATTTCTACCATCCATTTCAACACTCTGCCCATTAAAGTCTCGAGACTGGTTTTCTTTTTCCACATGTTTCTGAATGACTTCAAGCTCCATAAGCTTTTCACGTAATTTCTTGTTCTCTTCTGCAAGCTGCCGTTCTTGCTCAAACTTTTTCTTCTCAAACTCTTGCATCTCTTTCTGCTTATTGAGAATTTCTGCTTCAGCTTCCTTTTGTTTCTTAAGAGCAGCATCCATGGTAGCCTGAAGCTTGTTCTTCTCCTCTTCCAGTTGTTTTCGTTGGCGATCTTGTTCCTCTTTTAGAGCTCTAGATTTTTTTACTTCTTCTACAAACTGGCTTTCAAGTTTCTTTTTCTCATCTTCAATTATTTTTTCCTTCTTGAGCAACTGCTCCTTTTCTAAAATAAATGTCTCCTGAAGGATTGTTTTCTCCTGTATAATTTGTTCTTGTTGAGCATTTGCCATCTAGAGAGAAAGAGAAATAATTATTGGAATGAAAAACATTTTTATGCACATTGCAAAAAAATAAAAAACAAGTTGTATAAAATACCCAAGTAAGAAATGTATAATATAAGTAGTATAAATATAGAGAATATACTAGGGATACATAGTTAATCGGAAAAATTGTTGTGAGAACATGACATTGACATAAAATATAATAAATAAATCTCATTAAGCAATGTTAGTATTCGGGGAGATTTAATGACATAAGCCGCATATTTATACCATGTTTAGTACAATACCTCTTTAGATTTTTTCTGCAAATCTTCAGCCTCTTTTTTCAATTTATTCTTTTCCCTTTCAAGTTCAGCAATTGATTTGCGGAGCTCATCAGATTCCCTGATACTGGTTAAGTGCTGAATTTCTAGTTTTTTCGACTCTTCTTCAAGTCGTTGTTGCATCAGTTGTTTGTCTTCAAGCAGCTTCTGAGCTTGCTCTTGTGCCAAATTCTTTTGTCGCTGAAGCATTTCTGCTTCCGCTCGAAGCTTGGATGCTTCCTGAATAGCTTGCATCTTTTCTTTCAGCATTTTTTCAGCAATTGCCCTCTGCTGAACAAGGTCAGACTCTGCCATTTGTCTCATTCGTGCAGCCTCCTGAGCCTCTACGCTGAGTCTAGCAGCTTCTTCAGCTAGCTTTTTCATGTTCTCAGCCTCCTCTGCCAGAAACTGCTGTGTGTTATCTTTGTCCTTTTTGATAAGACGTCGGTTCTCCTCTTCTATTCTGAGCTTGAGTTTGATGAGCTCTTCCATCTGAATCTTAACCTTGAATAGCTCATCTTCTACCTGGGCCTTTTGTTTAACTGCATCACTGACCTCATCCTTAAGGCGATGAAGCTCATCTTCGAGGACAGATTTCTGTTTGTCAGTTTCATCCAGCTGCAGTTTCACCTTAGTAAGCTCTTGTTCAATCTGAGACTTCTGTGTAAGTGTTTGTTCTGCCAGAAATTTATGTTTGGCCATTTCTGCATCAGCTTGCTGTTTCTGTTTTAGTGCAGAAGCTTCTGCATGAGCACGCTTAGATGCTTCTATCTCTGCATCCTTTCTCAGTCTCTCAGCATCCTCCTGTGCCTTGGCTTGTCGGGCAGCCTCAGCTTCAGCAGCTTGACGCTGCAACTCTGCCTCTTCTGCTTTTTGATGAAGAAGTGCAGCCTCTTTTTCTGCCTTTTCTTTAGCCTTATTTGCTTCTTCAGCCAACTTTTTAGCTTTTTGAAATTCCTCTTTTAGTTTTATCTGCACAAGGTTGTCTTCCTTTTGTTGTACAAGGACACTGTGGACTTGCTGCTCAGCAATGCTACATTTCTGCACTGCCTCTTTTGCTGCAACAATGTGTTTCTCAGCTTCTTTATCAGCCTCATCCTTTTGCTTTTTGGCCTCTTCTGCCTTCTTTTGGAGGCGCTCCACCTCTTCTTGGGCAGCCTGGCGCTGCCGTGCTGCTTCTTCCTCCGCAGCTGCAATCTTTTTGACTTTATCTTCCGCATCTCGCCTTCTTTTCTCTTCTTCTAAAGCAAGCTTACGGAATTTTTCCGCCTCTTCTTGAGCTCGCAACTTACTCTGTTGCGTTTCTTCTGCGATATTCTTCAGTTTATTTAACTCGAGCTCCAAATCAAGCTTACCAGATGACGCCTTCTCAAAATTAAGTTTCAAGATAGAAATCTCCTCTTCAACAACTCTTCTCTGTTTTAGGGTTTCATCTACAATTGCTTTCTGTCTCTCCAATTCCATAACAGAAGATTTCTTGAGCTGACTAATCTTCTCCTCAATGTCTTGCTTATGCTGGCTTGCTTGGTCTTCAAGCATCTTTCTTTGGTATGCCTCATCTTCAGCTTGCCTTCGGAGACGCTCATTTTCTGCTTCTTTCTCTTTGAGTGCTATTTCTGCTTGTGTTTTAAGGCAAGTAGCTTCATTGATTGCTGCAAGTTTTTCTTTCAGTATTCTTTCAGCTTCAGCTCTTTGTCTTGCAGCTTCCTCTTCCGCTATCTGCCTCTGCCTTTTTGCCTCTTCGGAAATTGCTCGCAGTTTAGCTGCTTCTTCTGCAAGTTCCCTCAGTTTGGCAGCTTCAGCTTCGAGAAGCTCTTTTCGTTCTGCAATATTTGACATGCTTTCCTTTTCAGCTTTGGCTTTAAGCTGTAGAAGTATGTCCATTTCACTTCTCACTTTGGCCAGTTCATCCTCAAGCTGCTTCCGCTGTTGCACAGCAGCATTTACCTCATTCTTTAAGCGGTAAAGCTCATCATCAAGCAGCGATCTCTGCTGCTCTGCATGTTCAAAGTCGGCCCTTAAACGAATAAGTTCCTGTTCGGCAGAGAGCTTCTGCTGAGCTATACTTTCTGCCAGCTTCCGCTGCCTCTCCAGTTCATGCTCTGCCATATCTTTCTGTTTTAGTGCAGAGTCTTCAGCTTTGGCTCGTTTCTTTGCCTCACGCTCAGCCTCCTCTTTATGCTTCTCTGCTTCTTCTTGGGCAAGGGACTTTTTATGGGCTTCTTCCTCAGCCTGAAGCCTTAGGCGAAGGGCCTCATTTGCTTTTTGCCTCCATTTTTCCAGCTCTTTTTCAGCATCCTCCCTTGCACTGTCTGCTTCCTCTGATTGCTTTTTGAGGCGTTCAGCTTCCTCCTGCAGCAGAATGACTGTCCCATGCTTTTCTTTGAGCGATTCTTCAAGTTTCGATGTCTTTTCAACAAAAGACATGCGCTTGCGCTCTTGCTCTGCAGCTGCACTTTTCTGTGCTGCGACCTGAGCAAAACTGATCTGTCTTTCTTTTTCAACCTCAGCTTGTTTCATGCGTCTCTCTGCCTCCTCTGCTTGCATCTTCAGCTTTTCAAGGTCCTCCAAAGCTTTTTGCTTCTGCTTGGCAGCCTCTCTTTCTGCTTCAGACTTAAGCCTTAGCTCCTCCTCTGCCTTGCGTTTTTTCTGCGTTTCTTCAATGACCTGTTTGCGGAGTTTCTCTGCCTCCTCTTGAGCTGCTTTACGGAGTCTCTCCGCCTCAGCAGCATTGTCCCTTAGCTGTTGCAATTCTGACTCTGCAGTGGATTTCTGCTTTAAGGTTGTTTCCAACTGAAGTCTGATAATACGAATTTCCTCCTCTATTTTGGCTCGACTCTGATGAGCCTCTTCTACCAGTTGACCTTTTAATTTAATCTGCTGTTCTGAAATTATTTTGAGCTCATGTAATTCTTGCTGAATATTATGCTTTTGGTTCTCAGCGTCCACAGAAACAACCTCTCTCTTTCTAACTTCTTCTTCCATCATGAGCTTGAGTTCCTGAGCCTCTTTCTCTGATTTGGCAATGGCTTTTTTATGGGCATCAGCTAGCTGTTTCTGTTTCTCTAACTCGGCTTGCATTTCAGCCATTTTTTTCCTCTCCTCCTCTTTAAGTTTCTTGGCAGCTTTCTGTATTAGTGGAAGCAAATGGTAAAGAAAATAATGATTTTGAGCAAGCATGACAAGACATAATGGTTAAGGTTTTCTAGTCACAAAAACAATGCACACATGACAAATGTTAAGATGGGTTGTCTCAACTGGCATTCAGTTAATGCATGACAAGTGTTAGGATTAATGTATGGAGACAGCAGACAGGTTTTTCACAGCAACTGACAAGATAACTGCAAAATCATGCAAATGGTGCACTGGCTTCATTTATGCTGTTAAATAGCTGCCAAAAGGAAACGATCAAGAAAATATAATGATAATAATAGAAGTGAAAATTGATAGCAATAATGACAAAAAAAACGTTTCTATTTGCAGACAAAACAGTCTCGATTAATTAGAAGGGATGAGCTCGTATGTGATCACAGGAATTACCGTAGAAAGAAAATGATTAACAATAAAAGACACTTTACAAACCTGGAATTGATCGCTTTCTTATAATACCACATCCAAGTGTGTTTAATCCTTTTATACCATGGCAATAGTAACGTACTATTCGTTTGCCAAATAAACCATTGTCATCTGTTTAATCTTTTTAAATGTACCAACATTGTTTAACCTAATATTGTAGAATAGCATTGTGCCTAATAACACTCAGTTATACTGACTTGATTATTTGTAAAATGGCATACTTACATTATGTGAATGCCTGGCATTCATGTTCGTCTGAATTATTATTATTCAAATACAAATTGTGCATTAATCAGTACATTCATATACTCTATACCATATTGTCAATCGAAATCTAGAAACAAACAGTGCCATGGTATAAAACTCATACATAATAAGATATGTACATTATATAAGCATATACAGGGGTTAGACAATGAAACTGAAACACCTGGTTTTAGACCACAATAATTTATTAGTATGGTGCAGGGCCTCCTTTTGCGGCCAAAACAGCATCAATTCGTCTTGGGAATGACACATACAAGTCTTGCACAGTGGTCAGAGGGATTTTAAGCCATTCTTCTTG
>JAOUQV010000040.1:8927882-8938792 GCA_028565295.1 Aspidoras spilotus
TTTTTTTATTCACTAGCTGGTGCTACTCCTAAAATATATCATAAGGAGCTGGTATACAATTTTGACAAAGGGTTTTGAATTTTTGTCCAAAAAGTGCTTTGTGGATGCCACCGCAATCAGAGACAATCCTGGACACAAATATTATATTTCATAAAAGACATGTGGGACTACAACCATACTAAGATGATGCGTTTAAAATTGTTAAGCAAAATATGTTAATGCTTTAAAACAAAAATAGATGTAGTAGCAGCCACAGTGTATACATTTAAAAGGTACAACACATACTCATTATAGGAACAAGAGAATGGTGAATACATTGTACAATCCAATAACCAGAAGTGTTTGGAAATAAAAAAAAAAAATGTTATTTGGAGTGATGAGCACACTCGTCTAGAGAAGATTTGTGAGACAAAATCTCCCAGTTGGCAAATGCTATATGACTTTGATGACATGCCCCAAACACATCAGGGTGGGTAACACAGATCTCAATGGTCTAGCAGGCATTAGCACACAGATAAGTCAGGCAGCAACAGGTGGAATAACAAACGACGAACCAAGTGCTTGAAAGATCAGGGGTGGGTCTACATTGAAAAAATGTTAGTCTAATGTTCATGTAAACAAGTAAATGAAAGAATAAAATCTGGTAACTTTTTGCAAATATTCTTTCCTCATACGTCTATTACGAACCCCTTTCCGAAACAACACATTCAATTGCAATATAAATATCAAGTAGTGTGAAACTAAACACACACTGGCCCTATGTAGACCATTTAAAACCAAAAATCTTAACATTCCTGAGTAAAGACGAGTATATAGGTTCCTAGAGGGAAAAACAGGTAGAAGTATTTTCACACCGTCTGTCAGAAATCAGCAATTGTTTAGGCTCACAATGCTTCATCAATAATGAAAGTTTGCCAAGAGCATCTCCTGCTGTCTAGTTCCATATATATCTTTGCGCAAGAAGTCACTATAGTTAAAATCAACAAATGTAGGGAGGAAAAAACTTTAAAATGTCACATGTAATTCTAGTCTTGCACAATGTTGATGGGCTTAAATATGGAATAGAATTTCAGTCTGGCTGCCTGAAGGTCATGCTGAGGCAGAAATGCAGTTCCCCCTCCTCCCTTGACCGTAACAAAAATCGGTTTGTTAGGTTTGTCATAAATACACACAGAAATAAATGGACACACGGACAAACGGACAAGTAGTGCTAACCTACCAGGTATGATCTTCATGGAGTAGGCTACCCAGAGGGAGAGGAGGATGAGGAGAGCAGGACTGAGGGAATAAGGGGAAGGGAATAGGCTCCAGTTTGTTTGGTGTGTGTTGCCTTGTTTCTCCCCGTTCTTAAATTTGACAGCCTATGCCTGCTGCTTGGATATGTCAAGCTTGCTCCCTGGTGGCATTGCCTTTAAGTGGGTGGGGCTGTTTGAAGCCTTGAGTGGGTGGGCAGAGGGCTGGGCAAGCATCCAGGGAGGCAGAAAGCATGGTATTAGAGCCTGGTGTGGTTATAAATATCAAGTGACTGAAGTGCTCATGATGGCAGAGTTAGAAACTGATGAAATGTGCCCACTTAGCTTCACAGGACCAAAGGGGGACTGTCCTTGGAGGACTGCAGAGGAATTCAGTAAGATTATGTCACAGATCATCAGTTTTACTATGATTATCCAGCCCAGGAAACCTGATCTAAAATAAATCCATCCAACACACAGGATTATCCTATTTTGTCTATGTTTATGTATCTATGCTTTTAGTATTACATTGCCTATTGAATATCTACCATTAGGCATAAAGCAATCCCAAAACCAAATACGTTTTTCTATTTATATGCCTGAAGTAAGCCTTTTTCAATATTTTCCATCATATTTATCCAAGCTTGCTAAAGAGAAGCAATGTTTACATGCCAGAGATGGTTTAAGATACCCATCTCTCTCACAGGATACCCTGATGCCTTAGAGTCCCCCAGTTGTGATATAGTACATTCTAAATTTAGCCTGCTTTATAGCATTTTAAAACCAACATTCATTGCAATAAATAACTGTGCTAAAAGACTGCCCATTTAACCAACCATTATCTGATTTATGTTTATGCTACCACCACAACACTATACTTAAACGAGCTACAGCTGCAAGGCGTGATTTAGATCAGGATTACTTTAAATGCAGCATTCATTAAGTAGCCATGTCCATGAACTCTACCATTCCTTAGGATATATGCAATGAACTATATTGAGGCTCAAGCTAAGCCTATCTGCCTGGTTAAAATTGGTTCTGGTGATCATTTATACACAGTAAGCTCTCAATCCTGATAAGGGTCACAGTAGATCCAAAGTCTATCCGGGGAAAACCTGGCATAAGATGGAAATATATCCTAAAATAGACACTAGTCCATCAACGGGTGCAATACACACCGACAAACACAGGTTCAATTTACTGAAGTGAATCCTCCTGATGGCATATTTACAGAAGGCTCAGAAAACCACAACAAAACGATTACTCACACTGATAGCATCAACAGAAACTCCACACAAATGGTAGCCAAGCCCATCAATGAACTAGTCACTCTGTAGATGAGCGATGATACCAAATATGCTGCTGTATTGGCATACAGTGACCATGTACACACAGCATTTCATAAACACTCAGGCTGTTATAGAGCCACGAGTGGATTTACAAGCTTTAAAAACTTGCCTGAAGGTATAATTTACCTGATGTTGATAAGCCTTTGTCTGTTTAAAGCCCTCCCACTGTCAAAGCTTAATTAACATTGAATGCAAAAGCCATGAACACAGTCTCTTTTAGAGCTTAAGGCATGAATTATCAGCCGGTGACACCAACAAAGATTATTTTATCATTGCAGTGCTTCCTATATAAATTTTAAGACTAAACCAATATTAAGCAGTAAAAAGAATATAGATAAAGAGAATGGGTAAAAAACGGGGGAAATTGGAGTTTCACTTCCTGTTATTTTAACAGTAGGTCACATCTGGCATGTTCACACAAATTGAGCAAACGTTGCTGAAATTTCATCAGCCACGGCCTAATGGTCAGAGATCAGTGTGAAACCAACTGGTCCCTGGTTCAGTCCTCAATCTGGGAAAAAATGTTCAGTGCTGAAGTGATGTTGAGCAAGGTGCCTAACCCCCAATTGATCCCTGTGTGCCTCAATCGGGGGTTGCACAATGCTCTGGATATCTGTTTTTTAATGCAGAGAAGAATTTCCCAATGTGGATCGATAAGGTATCAATTATTATTTAATATTATTTTAATAATATATGGTCAAATGTGTATGCTACTTACAGAATGTAATAATCTAAATAAAATAATAATAATAATTATGTGGTCAGACTGTAGACTTAACTAAATACAATACCATTAACACCAGGAATCCAGTAACACACACTAACCTGTACTTATCACATGGCATTATGAACTATAATTAAAGCAAACTCTAGTGGCTTTTCAAATCATGATAGCTCTTTCTCATGTGCAGTCTAGTCTGGTTCTTCTCAAGGTTTCTATATGTTATAACCTCCTGAAGAGTTTCCTAGCCACCGACACCCCTGGCTTGATCTTTAGGCATAAACAATAACTTATAGTCTTTATGGTTTCTTTCTGAAGTGCTATAGAAATCACATTGAACTGATTCGAATATTGAACCACACTTGAACACATTAACAGGATTTCTGAGTAGAATTCAGAAAATACCATGATATTAACATCTCACTTGGTGGTTTATTTACTGGCTGACTTTTGAGGCTCATTGCTGTAAAATCAGTGCAAAAAGTATTAAATACATGGAGGACAGTTTTCAAAATCCTAAAGGTCAGGCGCTCAAATTTCCGTCTGAATTCAGCCATGGATGACTCACCCTCTAAACCACAATCATGTGGCATGAAAGAAAAAGCAGTATTCTGCCCACTTCTGGATATTTGTCTAAATCATAAACATTCAGGAATGTTACAGAGTGTGGGATGACAGTGGAAAAACAAACTGACTGGTACTCATTTCAGTTTGCACAATGGCATTACATTAAAAAGTATGATACAAAGTCAAACAACCAGAAAATATTTAAACTTCTTCCATTTTCTGTATTGCCTGATATCATTGAAGTAACCGCACAATCAACATTAACTACAGTATACTCTGGATCAAATTCATCTTAAACCTAAGAGGCAAGAGGAAATTAAGGAAACACCTTGGAAAAAAAATGCGTGTGGCTTCTAACATTTCCTGTCCATAAATTATATTATATTCTCTAAGCCACACAGACATATTTTCCATATTAAAGGAAGATAAACTAAATGAAACCGACTTGAAGCTATGCTAAAAACATGTCTTTACACACTGCAGCACTTACAGTAAGCTAGAGATAGAATAAGGTGGACATAATGGTAATGATGCAGTAGGGGGCAGCAGACAGTTATCAAGTTGAATGTTCTCTTCAGTATAATAGGCCCATGTTGTCATGTGTCACATTTAATTTTTTACATTTTTTTAATTTTTGTAAAAAGTGTCATCTCCACATGCTGAAGAATAACAACCACACTGAACACAGTGTAATGCTTTGGATTGTTGAGCAACTCTAGGTGGGTCAGCAATTAATAATTCTACATGGTCATGCACCAGATTATCAAAGCTTCCTGTTATTTTATACATCTTGACACACCCCTAACAGTGTAGACGCACACAATTTTACTTTGATTCACTTTAATTTAAATGTGCAGAGACCCAGTCTGTCAGAAATTTCAATGCTCACAGTACTGAAGCCAACAATAGCCATTTCAGCAACCAGAGCACATTCCAAAGATTTCTAGTGCGAGTCGAATGAGTTGAATGCACTGATGTTAAACAGACACTGATTACGTACTTTGTATTATTCTTTATTCTATGTTTTGTTTTCTTGTGGGTAGAACAGATGTACCACATAGCGCAGGGCTAACTTTGAAAACTGAAACATGAAACCTATGTTAACTGAGCACAAGGCTAAGCTAGACACACATGCTTCCTAAAACAGGATAAAAGATTGCCAAATACACAATGTGTATTGATAAGCTCCTGGAGGAGCAGATTTGGCAGCTTTAACACCTTTCCTTTGGATGGGTGCAGGGTTGGTCATTTCCGACATGAGAAACAAGTAAAGTAGAAAAGTAGGACGAGACTCCTGGTTTGACACTTAGTGCCTCAAACCTGTTTAGAATTAGTCATTACAGACTTTCAGTCTGACCTACATTTACAATCTACACAGCATTTTACAGCCTTCTTATGGAGCCAGTAGATCAGCTGGACATTTAGGGTGTGGATATGGTTTAGATATAATACTAGGGAAACATTTTACAAATGCTTTTAAGTTGCACTTGATAACTAAGACCAGACAAACAGGTCAACTGTGCAAACATTTACTAAATACAAGCATATTACAAATAATTTTAAAAGCACAAGCTTTATTCAGACCATTTATACTAGTTCATTTGATTTGATTCACTACTGAGACTGTGGTTCTCTGCATGCTTCTCCCTACACACCCATTTTAAACAAAACATCAAGTATGAAAATGCAGCTTGTGCTTGTGTAGTTTCTCATAGATACACTTAACGATTAAAAGATGACAATGATATATCTGATGTTTTAAAGTACTCCCGCTTGCAGAAAACATTTAACCACTACATGCTAGCTACACTGACACTCCCACACTGTAAACACAGAGGATCATCAGCAGTGATGGTGGCATTACACATGCAAATGACGTACAAGAGAGACTCTGTTTTTCCATACCTTCAATGAAGTTTGGGAAGCTTTTAGGCTCTGGCTCACCCAGAGAATGGTCCCAGGTAACCTCTGTGACAGGACTCTGAAAGACTGCACGCTCTCTAGCCAGCTCCTCCAAAACATCATAGTCCAGGTCATCCCCTGAAATCTCAGGCAGGGGTGGCACAACAGGCGGGCTTCCATCTGCACTTGGTGAGGCAATATGCTGCTGCACCTCAATTACCTCTTCTACTATAACTATTTTCTTCCGCATGGCAGCTTCGTCCTCAAGCAACACGTGTTTCTTTTCAGCATAGAAAGGGTCAGTGATGATGGGCTTTTTAATGGCCTTGCTCACAGAAAGCACTTTTTTCTCGTCTCTTCTGTTCTGTGCTTCAGGAGCGGCTAAATGTTGAGCAACACTGGGAGGATCCCTGTGCTCAGGGTAGGGGCAGGCCTGGGCCGTTGCTGACGCTTTGGCTGTGGGTGCTTCCCTCAGTTGCTGTGAGGAGGATGTTTTCTCTTTGAGAACCTCCTGCTTGATTTTTTTAACAGAGGGCTGAGCTGGCTCCACCTCCCCTTTGTGTACAGGGGCCTCATGCTGCACAGCTCCTGTCTGGCTACATTCTTCAGAGCATATTTTAGGAGACTCGTTTAGCGCAAATGGTTCAGACCCCGGGTTAAAATTATTTTTACTTGCAACCTGGGCTGTCACCTTTTCATCAGATGTAATGATTTCTGTCTCTGACGATGGAATTTGTTTATCAGCAGAAGTCCGCTTTTTCTTCTTTCTTTTTGAAGTCTTTGGGGCCTCATTCGGTTCTTCTATCTTTGAATCTTTTTGCTCCGCTTCTTCAAATAATTTTATTGGTGGTGTTTTTTGAACTGATATTTCATTCTTAACTATCTTTTTTACTCTTGTTGTTTGTTCCGTAACTTTTACTTCTTCACTGATAACAACCTCTTTCACATGTTCATCTGCAGCTGCATCTGACATTTTATGAACTGAATCAGTGTCATGCTTACACACTTTATTGTCTGTCTTAACAATTCTGGACAACTGCAGAGATGAAATTTCATCCACTTTTGGGGGATTTACTAGAATAGACTTGATCTGTTTGGATGCCATTTGAGTGTCTTTTGTCTCTTCAATAGTAGTTGTATTTTGTGACTTCTTATTCTTCTTAACATTGCTTCTTTCGACAGTCAAAGGTGCTGCTGATGATACAGTTGATACTCCGTCAACGTTACTGGTACATTTCTCTGAAGATGTATCAGCTATATCTTTAACATCAACCACATCACTTATAACTGTTTCATTTGTTTTGGACACATGTGTCCCTGTGGAGCTTGAAGAATCATGTTTCTCCTTTATGTCTTTGATACATACATTATCTTTCTGCGTGCCTTGATTTAGGTGCATTTCTTCCTTTACTGGATGCTCCCGAGGACTCTTGGTTTCTGTCAATTTCAAACTTTTTTCCTCTTGGGCTTTAGATTGAGGAGGCTTAGCGGCATCCTTTAGTGAGTCCTGAGTGGCTTTAGACTTCAACTCCATTGGTTGAACTGTAGTTGTGAAAGATGTGGAGAGATGCGTTTCTGTTACTTTGGTAATTTCATTACTGGCAGAATGCTTTTGAATATTCTTGGTCTTTTTCAGTGTTTTTTCAACTTTTTTAGAGGAAAGAGGCAATGAAATCTCCTTGGCTTGTTCTCCAATGATAAGATCCTGAGAATCTTCAGACTTGGCCTTACATTCCACTGGTATAACAGTAGAAATTGATGTGGAGATTTCCCCTTTTGTATTTTTAGGCATTTCAACTTTGGTTAGATGTTCCTGTTCATTCTTGGTCTCAGCCACTTTTACTTGTTTTCTAGATGGAATCACAGAGGCATCCTTGGCTGGGCTCTTTGGAATGAGTTCCTGAGAAGCTTTCGCTTTTTTCGTCTTTATTTCTACTGACTGTGGAATATTAGAAGTGGATGATATAATGATATGCGTTTCTATATTTTTCAATATTTTGTCCTCAAATGGATGATCATTTTCATACTGGGACTCTGCTACTTTTGCTGTTTTAGTATGAGAAGTCACAGAGTCATCCTTAATTGACTCAGTTCTGAGTTCCTGATATGTTTCTATATTCTGAGGCGTATCCTCTTTTAATAGATGCTCCCGAGTATTTTTAATCTCGGTTACTCTCAGTGATTTAGTCACCTGTC
Organism: Aspidoras spilotus; assembly: GCA_028565295.1. NCBI lineage: Eukaryota > Metazoa > Chordata > Actinopteri > Siluriformes > Callichthyidae > Aspidoras > Aspidoras spilotus. The sequence goes on from JAOUQV010000040.1 coordinate 8,935,850, forward strand.
CTTTAGAAGAGGGGAGTGCATGGGCGTCTTTAGCTGGCTCACCGATCATGGCTTCCTGAGAGAATTTAGTCTTTGGCTTCAGTTCCACTAGAGATGTATTTTTAGGAATTTTATCCTTGACTAGTTGCTCCTGAGTATTCTTAGACTTGGTCACTTTCAGTGTTTGTTCCACTTGTTCCTCAAACTTAGGTGGCATAGAAGTGACTTTGATGGTTGTGTTAATTAGTTCTGGGGAGATTTTTACACATTGCTCTTCTTTGGGATTACCTGCTTTGTTAGCAGAGGCTGCAACTACAACGGATTCAGGAGTAACAGCAATCTTGGCTGGCAGATCAATATTTAATATGGTCTTTGGTGTATGTTTAATCAGAGACACCTCACTGGTTCCCATGTCACTCTCGGACATCTGTATAAAAGATGATTCACTGCTAATTTTTGCAGGTGGCTGGCAGGAAATTGTGGTTATCTTCTTAAGACTGTGGTCTATGTCTTGACCACCTTGATACATGGACTGGACTTGGTCCCTAGATTCCCCTGCATCCCTGAATTTGTTGTAATCAACAGTGATGTGACGTCCTCTAAACCTTGATGTTTTCTCATGGGGCATAGCCTCTTCCCCAGTTTGCATCCTCTTGTGACGGTACCCTTGCCTTTCCAACTGAGCCTCCTGGCTTTCTGCATCGACCTTTCCTGGTTTCGGAACATATGAAGTTGGACCCTGAACAGACTGTACTCGTGCATCCCTCTGGGCAATGGGCAAGGTAGCAGCTGGTCGCCTCACTCTCTGCAGTGGAGTTGGCACAATCTCTGGTGGCAAATGCAGGTAGTCACGCAGGTAAACAATACCTTCATTTGTCAGATACCAATAGAAATGCCTCCAGGCAAAAGTCTCCCTTACTAAGCCTCTGGATTTCAATGAGCCCATTGCTCGAATCACATGTAGGTTTCCCACACCTGGTATCTCTGGGTGCTTTATTTGAGGGCGTTTGTCTTTTTTGGCCACCATAACACCATCACGGAACAGCCTTTCATAAATGGCCCTCAGGCTGTCAAGAGGCATTACCATTCCCGCAACCATTGTGCTTCTCTATATGCCCCAGAGCACTTGAATAAACTGAAATATGCCAACCACTAACCAAGGATGGACAAATTACTCAGTGACTCACTCTTCTCTCAGTCGAAGGGTCCAGTGGCAGAGCCAGCTCCCACGTGCTCTTGATTGAATGAAAAAGAATGTGTGGATAAAAAAACAAAAAAACCTCTCCGATGTGGGTTTTCTCTCTGTCCTGCTCAACTCTCACGTCCTTAGAAAGGAGACACGTCCTCTTAAAGAATCAAAACCTCCAAAAGCAAAATCAAAGTAAAAATCCTTTCCCTCCTTTGCACTGCCGTGCTTGGAAATGAAAGGAACTGGACTGGCAGACCAGCAATGACAGAGAGAGGAGGTGTGTGTAACCGAGAGTGAGACGGCACTGCACACCGCTCAGCCCCTCCTACCTCTCCCTCACAGAGAAAGAAAGTAACACTATTTGCCAAATGTTCCACACTTATACTCATAGAAGTTGTGGTCAGATTAAATTAGCAAAAGCAAACAGAGAAATAGTCACAATTTAGAAAAAAAGAAAAAAACTGAAAAGCCGACATAAAACGTAGAAGTATATTATATAGCCTGAAATGAATGCATGCAAGAAAAGGACTAAGTGTAGGTGGCCACACACTTACAACCTTGAGGCATATACACTCCCTGGTGCGTCAGAATTTCTTACAATAGCAGGGAGTGAGTTAGCCAATAAGGAATTGCATGGAGAGAAAGGAGGCTCCTTTAAGGCATACTATATTAGAAATAGGCACCAGTCATTCACACCCAGTCTCAGTTAATACACTATCATGTGACGAGACTTTTGCCCTACAGATTCTTACTACAGTCGTTTCCTGGGAAAGAAATTATATACAGATAAGTGGGATATGCAAGTCAACTGTAGTGCCCGTGTTAAAATAGAGTCAGCTTTCAGTCGCTCTGTCTAGAGATTAGATTATCCCTACACAGACATGTGGACAATTATATGCAAACAAATGATCAGACCGTAGACCATTAGCAACAGAGCTAATGCATACAGAGCAAAACAACAGTACATAAAAGAAAAAGGAAGTCAATCATAAGTAAGCAATTGCCCCTCCCCAACACACACAGAGATGACTTTCCTCATATTTCATACTATGTGATTACACTTAGATATACTTACTATATGCCCTGCAAAACATATAACAAACAGCAGCAATAAGTAATGTCTTGAAGTGATGCAACTGGTTGAAAGAATGACTGAAGACATTTTACGGGCTCAATATAGCCAGCAAACTCAAACAGCCTATGTGACACATCACTAAATAAAGAGCCGTCTATTAGAGCTAACCTTTCTGAGTAACTTGAAACGAGATATTCAATTTCACACCCCTTGATAAATTCTGCTCTTTACATCTGTCTCTCCATTTATCTGTCACTCTGAATGGCGGACAAAGATAGGGTAAGCAGTCCAAAAGAAACATTGAGTCACTGGAATCATTTTACAACTGAAGGAATCTATCAAGGAAAAAGAGCAATTTGCTGAAACTTACTTACATTTTCAGCATCTATTTGAGCTGCGTGTACAAAACTCTGGGCAGCAGCAAATAGTTTATCATTAGCTAACAACGTTCTTATCTCGGCGATACAGCTTAGATTAATTATACACCTGCGTAGCTATAAGTATACTCTTATATCTACTCGGCTGTATAGGTGTTACCTTCCGAGATAAGTGCCTGTATTTTGCTGATACACTTGAAAGATGCGTATGCAATCAGATAACTCAATATGGTGATACATTATTAATATCCTTATTAAAAAAACAAAAGGGACAAACATTCCATTGTCTTTGCAGCTATGTACAGGCTATGCTGAATGGATAC
>JAOUQV010000040.1:9004886-9016565 GCA_028565295.1 Aspidoras spilotus
AGAGTGTGAAGGTTCAATTAGCAGGGTAAGAGCACAGTTTTGCTTAAAATATTGCAATGCACACAACATTATGGGTGTCATAACAAAAGAGGACAAATTGTTGGTGCACGTCTTGCTGGCGCATCTGTGACCAGGACAGCAAGTCTTTGTAATGTATCGAGAGCCACTTTGGGGTGCTTTGGAGGAGCAAGTCAGGAAACCTCCACCAGCATCATATATATATAGACATCTCAGAGATTTTGACTGTCACAGTTGCCTAATTTTTTTGCAAAATTAAGTGGCCCTTTACCTACCATAGTAGCATTTTTTGCATCATTGATTTGTTTGTAAAGGAATATTTGGGGGAAAAAACACTCCCTGGCAACACTTTCTTGTTGCTTATATCTCTGCAATAGAAAGTAGTTCATGGCCATGTTAACTGAAATCATCACCGATTAACCAGTGTATAATTTTTTGTTTGCATATCCCTGGATGATTACCTTATCTTCCAAATATAATCGAAATCACAGATTAAACTGGAAGAATATCAAGGAATAATAATGAGATCATTTGACTTGACATGCACATGTAAGAGTCTGCTGCATCCTCTTGAAGGAATGCATTTTTTCCAATCATTTATTCACAGAAATTCGTGAAGATTAAAACAGTAATTTCACAACTTCTAATCACTCCAGATTTGCACAAACCTTTTAGTATTTTTAAAGCATGATTATATCGTTGTTTATTTTTATATGTTGCAAGATGTACAGCAACGTCAATATATAGGCAGATTTAGAGCTACCTTTGTCAGACACATAAATCCTGCTTAAAACAACAAGTCGAATAAACACCCACAGGTCAGTCCTTTTTTAAAAATGTACAAAAGTTAAAGCTGGCCTGAATCCTTGTGAAGGTTTCAGCTGATTCTTAATGCAGCAAGGATGTCCGCCCTCAACCAGCCTCTAACCACCATGGAGAGATGGGGGGAAAAGTCCAGCCACATTTTTCCATTTTCCCTTAGCTGGCCCAGCGGAGGCAGCCTGGCTCTTCTGACTTACTGTTGGTGAAGGCATGTCATACAAGCTACTTGCTCACACCCAGCCATGTCATCTAGTAATGCTAAATGATAAGCCAAGCCTTTTGTGGTTTTTCCCCAAGGCTCTAAAAGGGACAGTGATGACGGTTGCACAGGCAGCTCTGCACACAAAAGCCATACTGTTCCTATCTATGACCAATATAGTCTGATGAACAGAACAAATTACAATCACAAAGTACCTGTCCAATATCACCTAAGCAGACCAATTAAAAAAATGTGTATAATAAGCAAAGAAAGCTCACATCTAACTAGGAAAGAAATGGATTAGCTACACTATATCTGTCTAGTGATCTGCTGATCAGCAGCATGCACCAAAAACATTTAGCAATGCTTCTGCTCAAAGCTGCTGACAGATAAGGGACAGACGCCTTATACACTGTCTAGCTGAGGCTGCATTATGTGGTCGGTAGACACAGGGGACAAATTCAACTACTGTTCTGGAGGTCCCAAATTGCACTGTAAAAGGAACAGCCCATTCATAACCATAAGACACTGAGCTCTGGCGGATTTACACCAGCATTTTACTGGATTTTGCTGAGCCCTTAAAGGGTTCTGGGTACAATTCTGGGCTTTATTTTGTAACTTCTAAGCCAGTAACACAATAATCCCAACATTCTTTTAAAATATTCTTTGGGACAGGAAGAAGGTAGGGGATTAGAACAAATGTCTATTATATCATTTTACTAAGAATCAAATTTGGAACAAATTATATATTATATATACACTACCAACTAATATATGTTCCGTGTTGTGATAAGTCTATTGATTTTAGTACATATTCTGTTAGATATGTTGACTGTTATGAATTCTGCATTATTGATTCAGTAAAGAATGGTTTTTTGATTTCTAAACATTACAAACCTTTGGTATGTCAGTAATAATAATAGAAAATATTGTGAGCATCGGGAGACCTTGAGCTTTTTTTCACTGTAACACTTGTGTAGATTGATGAAAAACTTTTAGAGTTATCACAGTTTAGAAAATAATAAAAATCTGAAAGCTCAGTGATGATTTTTCTAAAATTTAAAAATGGAGGTCTATGGTGAATTTAAAAGAGGTTGTTCTGAACAAATCCTCATGGCCTGACAAGGAATTTGTCAATCAATCAGATTTTATCATGTCTATGTGTTAAAAGTTTAACTGGACTTTCTAGGTCAAACTAAAACAATTTTATGCTACAGAGATTTAACATTTTTTGATTTGTTCTAAAAACCGGCTTCTGCTAGAGTGTGGGCTAGATTGGCTTTGATCTTTTTAACATTGTAAGTATAGGAGTGTAGGAGTTATACACAGCGTTCGGAAGGTACTATCACTCTATAAGTTGACATGATGGATGCGGTTGCACCTGGGTACGAGCATTTTGAATTTCGTGTTACAGCAGTGTGAAAAATGACACAATGTTAAGTCAGTTGGAAATTTTGGGCAAAAAAATAGGCACAGCAGACATCCAAGTTACAGAGATTGCTTATCTTTGAACAAGCACACTTTGCACATACACTCACGGTCGTTTTGGTATGAGACCCGTGCGATCCCTCATTAACTGTAGGTTAAAGGTGCATTTAAGTGTCTGGAATAATAATAATAATCTTCTTCTTTATCTTTAGAAGAGGAGAATATGCAAACTCCACACAGAAATTTCCCGAGTCGCCCCACCCGGAGCTCGAACCCGGGATCTTCTTGCTGTGAGGCCACAGCGCAATCCACTGTGCCACCATTCCGCCTAATAATATGAATATTAATAAAAATAATAAATCGAAGAACAATATGTGTGTTTGCAATACACATAATAAAACATCATTTACAAATAAAGGTCATTTACAAATAAAGGATTTTTCCGCATTTTGCAGCAAAATTTCTACTAAACAATAATAGTGTGCCTAAAACTTTTGCAGTACTGCACATGAATGCATTAAAAAAGAACACTATGTTTAAACTAGATATAAAATATTTCCTGGCACATTGATTGTTGGAAGAATGACCAACTTACTATTTTATGAATAGTTTAATTTTCCAGACTAGCACCACACCCAGCCTAATGTGTTACGAGATGGCAGGCTGTCCAAGTCAGTATGTTTTTCCGCTAAGGAGAAACCCCTAACCTCCACTATAGGTATCCTCATGCAATCCTATTTACACACAACTCAGTGCTATTCCTTGTTGTGAGCCATACAGGTATGTAGCACAATTGTTTGTATTGAGTTGAATATTTCATCACTCACATTCATTTAAAAGGAATCTCTGAATGTTTTATGAGTGAAAATGGAGTACTCTAAAAACCACAGTGCTGCTTAAAATGATTACATTATTTATTGCACATCTTCTATGCTACTCTATTTCACAGACTGAAGCACTGTACCTATAATGATAAATGGCCTGGACAAGCCCACTGAGCTGCTCAATGTCTTGTTGAGAGCAGTCAGAGTTATTGCTATTACCCGATTCTCCATTTACTGTTGTTAAGATCTCAATTCCAGAAGAAGTACGTCAGCTGTAAATGTGTTTGTGTGTATGACACTTAAATAAAATTCTGTCAAAAGAGTCTTTCGGGAGGAACCAAAAATGTTAAGGAGCATTATCAATGTGGGAGAGGATTTCACTTGAAAATTTTAGGCAGAATCTGATAATACCTGCACAGTATTTTCATCCGAGTATCTGGATTTAACACTTTCATTTTTTTCATTTCCTTGACGTATTACTCTATTTTTCACACATGTTCTGTCTTCCTACATGAGGAGAAATATGGTGGTGGAATGACAAATTTTTCCCCCTTGTGGGTAAAGTGCGCACCTGTAGGCTAGGGTCATACAGATGATGTTCGGCAGAGAGCATTTAGAGAAAATGCAGTCTGGTGGATGTCTCAAAGCACCTGACCCTCTCGCCCCTGAGAAAAGTTCTTTGACAGGGTGTCAACCTGCCGCTCTGTTGCTCTTTGTTGTTTTTTTTCTGCCTCAAATTCTGCAAGTCATTTTTCAAGGAGATAACATCACACAGACACACTTGAGTGTAATAACATGCAGCTCTTCGAATGAACTCCATAATGGTGCATTCCACATTTACAGCCTTGTAGTGATCCCTGTGTACCATTACTCAACAGCAAGCTTTGTGCACTGCTCTTGTTATAGTACTGCATTATGCATGACAGAGAAGAACAGCTTAGTCAAGGGTGATGAAAAAAAAAGATAATTAAAGAGGAGGGTCAAATACAAGCATGGTTATGACTGAAATTGGGATCACGTGGGATCAAAGTAAGTTTCCGCAGGAGAGTTAATGGAACATGAGTGTTTTGCGAGAAGTTCTCCTTAAAAGGGAACACAGATTTTCATTGCTGGACATTAGTCTGGATTAAGATCAATATTCACAGTTGACACGGATGGCTCAGAGGCTTTAGGATTTTTACCATTAGTTCATAACCAGATATTCATCTCAGTCCTACGTACCATCTATATTTCAGTGCTCACTAAAATTGAAGAAAAAAAATCTTGGTCTTGGGCAAGGAAGTGGCTTTTTTTTTGCTGAGGTGTCTGCGGTGTTGTCTACATTATTGGGCCTGGAGGTCCTGACATGGTCCTCGAAGGAACTGTCTCAGCCACGTCTGTCAGAAGCTTGGCTCCCACAGCCAGCTGGGTTCGAGTTCCTTTCTGACAAACTCAGCCAACACCTCCGGCTTTTCTCTAAACCGACAAAAGCCCCAGAGTATCTCCAGCCAGATACACATGTTAAAATAATGTTATGATGCTAGCCAGTGTCTAGGGAGGAGCTGCACACACTTTGCTAATATACATTTTGTATTATTTCAATGGATATGCTTATAACTATTACTATTATCCATTACTGCTTAATTAAAACAGCATGGCACTGAAAGCTTTAAGAGTAAAAAATAAAAATGAAAAGTCTAAGGCAATAAAGAGGTTATACAAGTTTGAAGGTTTATCTAACTCCTTATAGAAATTCCAAGCACTTTCAGTCAGTTAATTAGAAAATAACTAACAATGTTACCACACTGGATAAAATCACAATCTTTACAGAGTTCAGCAAAGAAATTTTAACATTTAGAAAGCTCATATGTTTTAAATTTTAAGTGTATTAATGTAAACCATAAATAGCTACACAACAGTGTATAGAATTTGTTTGTATGTGAGCAAGACCATTTTATATTTTATAGCATGTGTAATAGTATTTCAGTTCCTGAGCTGCTCTGAGTTGCTCTGACAATCCTGTACAATGGAAAAATGTAAATTTGGCTGGAAAAATTATTCATATGCCTAAGCTTAAGAAAAGATCCCACAGTGACAGACAGCCAGTCGTTTAAAAGACAGAGATACAGTGTCTGCTTCTGTATATTTTGTATTGCTCTGCATTGCTCAAGCTAGATTAATATCTGGCTCAGGAAGAACTAAATACACCTTTTGTATAAAAAAAATAATAAAATACATGGAGAGAACCGATTAGGTAATGAAATTACTCATACGAATCAACCAGGTATATTTTTTGTTCTATAAACTATATTTCATAAAGACTGAGCTAGTGGGCTAGCTGTGCTGGCCCGAGGGACACTGATGTATGGACATCTCAAAATGACACTTCTAGAAAGACTACCATCTCAACTCCACTTCAATCATTTATTCATTTTCTATACCCTCTTAATCCTAGTTTAAGGGTAACGGGGAAGCCGGTGCCAACCTGGCAACTCTGGACGCGAGGGCAGGAACAACTCTAGACAGGGCACCAATTCAACATAGGACGCGCACACACAATTGCACACACATTCACACACTAACAGGCATTTTAGAGACACCAATAAACCTATCATTCATGTCTTTGGAATGCAGGGGGAAACCAGAGAAAACCTGCGCAAACACTGAAAGAACATGCAAACTCCACACAGATATTTCCTGTGTTGCCCCACCCGGGGCTTAAACCCGGGATCTTTCACTGCACCATTGTGCCACCCCACTTAACTCCACTTGTATCTATTTAATGCCTTTGACATATCTAGAAAAAACTTTTTCCTGAATCGTACATCCTCCTGATGTGACTACTATTTGGAAGAACCTTTTGAATAAGTGTTGGCTTGGTTATGTTAAGATATAAAATGCAGATGTTGATCCTCAATCAGCACTACGCATATGATTAATGTAATAAACAGTAGCTTAAGAGATTATTATAGTAATTTCATCAGGATGGTTTCACATATATCTCCACCACAACAGACCTGACCTACGCCTTTAATAGAACAGGAAGTTTCAAAAGGAAGTTAGCTAGAACGCTGAATAAATCATATAACCACCAGACATGAATCTGTTATGAATGGTTAGGGGAACACAGTGCTGTCATTCAGTTGTTTCCGTCTGTACATGTAACCAATCATATTTCACGTCCATTGATTCCACTATGAACTGCATTGGATCCAGATGTCTTTACAGTGCGCATGATGGCCAGCCAGGAGTCCAAAATCCAACCTTTTGATATTAGTGTACACTATTTAATAAATCTACTGCAAAGAAATGCAAAGACTGCCTGTGTGTCTATGGGAAAGATAATCCTTACCCCCATTCTAGACCAGGGTCTGTATATATTTGTTTGTGCTATATGGGAGTTTGTATGTGGTATTTGTGTCTATGCCATGCACAGGAAATGCTGAAAGTGCAATGAAATTTACTTGAGCACATGTTGATCTCCGTCCCACGGGTTCCATAGTGGCCAGAGGGGCAGACGTGGAGACACTCGCCGTACTGCCTCATCCTCTCCCTCCTTAGAAAAAGGAACAGCTTTGGCTGGCACGTCATACACCCGTTGTCCTTCGAACACACTGAGCAGCCTTTGCAGATTGGGTGAACATAGCTAGCTGGAACACACAACAGAACATACACTGAATTTACTGAAACGTACTAATATGCTGACAATTTTGGCATCTGTGCAATATTGTAATTATTAAAAATCACTCTCCCATCTCACAGCTCTTACAGGAAAAACCACTGTGAATGAGCACATTACTCTGATTTAATTCTGAACGGAGTGCAAGGAATGCCAAAATAGCACTGAATACAAGCCAGATTTTGAAGACACACGAGCCAGCAATAACTAGACTGTTCCTCCTACTGTAACTTCTTGCTGTCCAGTTTACAGGAAAATGTCCTCGGGTGAACACAATAGCTACAAATAAGAGACAGCACTATTGACTGCAGCCAAGTTTTAAATATCACTCGCCAAGATAGAGTAACAGGCCCAACTGTATGACCCACCACAAGGCTGTAGAAACTATCATGCTAGGGGAGAGGTAGCAGAATGAGGTTCTGTGCTGTACACAGTGATGTGGAAACTTAATTAAACACATTTACGCAAAATTCTATTTTGGGGTTCAGTTCTAGTACTTCCATTGATTATCCCTATTTTATTCAACTTTACACCAAATTGTGATATTGTTTATTCCATAAAACATCTCAAAAAGTGTAAAATACATAAAATCATATATCTTTTCTTTGGCAGGATTTTTCTTGCAGGACCTTTGTTTTTTAGCTCAGTGGTTCAACTGTTGGACTATGGACCTGATAGTCATGATAGTCCCACCACTTCTAAACTGTCTTCTTCTAAGTCGCTCTGTATAAGACTGTATGCAAAACTCAATACGTACATGTTTCTTGCTTAAGCAAAGGCTCTGAATACTTCCTCCAAAACTGTTTTACACGCCCACACCATTATAACATTAACAGATTCTTCCTACAACTTTTATAAGCATCGTGATTTTATCCTGCATCTGATTTCTAAAGTAGCACTGACATCTTGAAGCAAGAAGGGTTTGATCACTAGCTGGGACGACGTGGGAAGTTTCTGTGTTTTGAGTTTTGCATGTTCTTCATGTGTTTGCACGGATTTTCTCTGGGTGCGCAAGACATTTAAGTTATGTTAGTTAGTTGGTGCCCTACAATAGAGTGGCTTCCTGTCTAGGGTTGTTCCTGCCCTTGCGCCTAGTGTTGCAGGACAAGCACCATCTGCTCAGATTGTGTGTATATTTAGCAAAATATGGATGGATTTGATTTCTATGTATTTTCTATGTACATCAAAACAGGAAAGTAAAATGTGCTCTCTTGCTGTCACACAATGGATAATCATTGTAAACCAACAGGCATCCACTCCTCAATTTATCTTATCTTATCTGTAAGGACTTTCTCTTAGACTTTATTCACATGATGCTTGTTTTATGTATATACAGACAATCCTTCTTGCACTTGACAATGATGAATGGCAAGCCTACTGCAAAAAGTCATTTGAGGATTAAAAGCCCATGCCATTAATATCAATTTAGTTCAGATTACTTCTTTACAGCCTCCTAATAGAGTCTATATTGATTTTAGGTTAAGTATTTGTGCCTTCATGATGCAGACAATCTGTATGTTTCTGCCATCTCTACCCCATGTCTATCACTTTAGCTTAAAAAAGATTCATGGTAACATAAATTTCAATAGAAATAAAAAAAATCAATAAGTAAACCAGTCCATACTATGAAACTCTGTGTGCTGTATGGATGTTTCTAGAAATGGGATGTATATACTGCATTTGATATACTGAGCAGTGTAAATAATGCATCACATTCTGCCATTACTTATTTAGTGCGGATTAAACCAATGTTTTAGTGTTTTACCCTCCTGGAAAAAAACTAAATTAATATCTAAGTTGGTACTCTGTCTTGAATGTGCCTAATATTGATATCTTTTCACAGAAAGTCATCTTTAGGTTAGTTCAGTGATAAAAAAAAATGACATATCAGATTTCTGTTTAGCTGAGCTTCATATTCCACGCTTACACTATGTGATGAAAAGGAGAAGTAGGCACATTCTAATGTGACCACACTGCACATTTACAGGCATATGGTATACGGTTTTGATGTGTTTACAGTAACCTGACATTTGTGCACTCTCCTTCCCCCACCAGCCGACCCTCTGATTGCTATTGTAGCATGGAGAATTGAGGAAATTCGGGCTGGAGGTATAAAACACAGACTGCCACTGGAGCATTCAATCAGTTAGGTATTTGGTGGGTGGTATTACAAACAGTTGATTTCTTTCCACTTCTTGCTGCCCATTTAAACTCTATCCAACCAGCAGCTCGGTCATCCATTTCAACAACATCTATTAGTAGTTAAGAAATAATTCATAATTATTTCAACAACACTCACATTAATGGCACTTCCTTTAAATGCTTAATCACTGCTGGCATGGCTGGGATTGTGTTTTGTGGGGATTTGTCTAGCTTGCTGAATTGTGTAACATCCTATTCAGAAAGCACAAGTTCGATTCTGTGCTCTCCATACAGTAAGCCTCTACAAATGGAAAACTTGAAAGCAAGGGTTTCAGCTGATGTCTGATGAGATTAGCTTTCGCTATGATGAGATTTTGGAGCAATGACCCGTCTTCACTTAGATTCAAACCACAGGCATAACAAATGGGAGGCTGAGATTCATTGCATTTCAGACAGGGGTGTCCAACTGCTACCCTTGAGGACCCAGGGATTCCATATTTCATGGAATTTTTTTTAACCAACAATTGATTTATACCTGAGGCTTTAACAACTTTGGTCAGAGTCTCTTATTCCACCTAATATTTTCAGCAGTTGCTTAACATGGCTCACATTTAAGCTCTAAACCAAAAATTATAACTAGCTTTAAATATTACTTTCGAAGACAGTCCTTTCGCATTAAACACACACAGTGAAATATAGCAGAAACAACAATACAAACCCATATAGAACATATGACTCAAAACAGTCATATTAGATTCACATTTATGTAAGGCACAATTGGGTAAACTGACTGTCTTACAGCGTAAAAACTGAAGACTCTACTCATATATACATCAGCCTTTAGCATTTACCATGCGACCTGCAAGATCTGAGAGCAACCTTCTGCCCTTTATACTGTATATAAACAGCGTCTCTGTTTATATATGCTAACAATCAAAGTGCATTGGTTTGTAGAAATTCCAGACTCTGTGTTAGATGTTATAGCACTAAGAATGAATGTATTTAGATTGAACATCTGTACATTTCTAAAAATTACACTACAGTCTAGGACTAGTACAATACTAGTAGAATACTATGTTTTCTGGCTTACACTTGCTCGCTTACCCAAATGAATAAAGCTATTAAATTTAAATTTACAATTAATTTTATTGACTATGTGCTTAATATTAATAATTATAATAATAAATATTCATTTATTATCTTCCACTTAATCCACACAACTCCTGGCTACTCTGGGTGCAGGAACAACCCTAGACAGTTTGCCACTTTATTGTACGGCACACACACATTCAAACAATAAGGACCAATTTAGAGACACCAAATAACCGAGCATGCAAGTCTTTGGAATACAGGAGTAAACTGAAGCACCCAGAGAAAACATGCACAAACACAGGGAGAAGATGCAAACTCGAGTCGTCCTACCTGGGGATAGAACCCGGTCCTTATAAGCCACAGCACTACCCAGTGTGCCACCATGCCGACAATAATAAATATTAAATATTAAATTAAATAGTAAAAAACTGCTCTTTTTTATAGTAGCTGTAGAAAGTATGTAAATTAGCACCAACCCATGTTATTTGTCTCTGCCTTTAGCTACAAAATATAAAAATACAACTTGTCGTTTTACCATAAAACACTCCATCATGAAGAAATGACCATGTTGGAAAACCTCTTACTGTTGGCTCGATCAATAAATAATAAATAAACAGAAAACTTTATGTCAATTATGCATGTTTTAAAGTTGGTTTATGTGGAGCATCTGTTAAGTCCCGGCTGTAATGTACAAACCCAATTTCAAAAAAGTTGGGACAAAGTACAAACAGTAAATCAAAACAGAATGCAATAATTTACAAATCTCAAAAACTGATATTGTATTCACAATAGAACACAGACAACATATTAAATGTCGAAAGTGAGACATTTTGAAATTTCGTTCCAAATATTGGCTCATTTGAAATTTCGTGACAGCAACACATTTCAAAAAAGTTGGGACAGGAAAATAAGAGTATTGGAAATCACAAAACAGGCTCAGGAATATTTCCAGAGAACATTATCTGCAAACACAATTCACCATTCCATCCACTGTTGCCAGCTAAAACCCTATAGTTCAAAGAAGAAGCCATATCTAAACAAGATCCAGAAGTGCAGATGTCTCTCTGGGTCAAGGCTCATTTAAAATGGACTGTGTCAAAGTGGAAAACTGTTCTGTAGTCAGATGAATCAAAATTTGAAGTTCATAATGAAAATCAGGGATGCCGTGTCATACGGACTAAAGAGGAGAAGGACGAGCCAAGTTGTTATCAGCGCTCAGTTCAGAAACCTGCATCACTAATGGGGTTGCATTAGTGCGTGTGGCATGGGCAGCTTACACATCTAGAAGGACACCATCAATACTGAAAGGTATGTACAGGTTCTTGAGCAGCATATGCTCCCATCCAGATGACGTATCTTACATCTCTTACATACAGAGTAGACTTTGCATTTTCCAAAAATGACAATGCCAAACCACATACTGCATCAATTACAGCATCATGGCTGTGTAGAAGAAGGGTCCGGGCACTGAACTTTCACCCATAGAAAACATTTGG
>JAOUQV010000040.1:9023532-9037773 GCA_028565295.1 Aspidoras spilotus
TTTCCATGGTCGAGCAGCTAAATATGTAAGTCAAGGCAGTTGAGCAAATACTTTACAAGAAATACATTTACAACCAGGATCAATTAGTGCAGAGAATCAACCCACTGGCAAGTTTTTGGGAGGTGAGCGGTAATGTTCAAACCTGGAGAAAACCCACATGGGCATACAGAATATAAAGGAAGGGTATAAAACTTTCCGTAGACACAGACATAGAGTTTCCATCTTACATCATCACAGAGACAGAGATAAAGTTAACGCTGTTGAACCCTGATAAATCTCGACTTTCAAAAGGAAAATTAGCACAGATGTGGGATATTTTCCTCTAAGAACTTACAGTACGTGGATGAGTGTAAAAGAGATCCCATTCATAAGCATAACAGTTCACTGCATTTCTGACTGCTTACTCAAGTCTCATTGTTCTAAAACTGCATTTGTCCTAGACAACCACATGGCAGTCTTGCTGAGATCCTGAAAAAATGTGCTTGTGGAACAGTTGCTCAAGGAAGCAAAGTTGTTATGCATAAGAATAGACAATGGCTTAAACATTGTGGCTGCTCTTAGGAGCTTAGGTTGGCTGTGGCTAAATTACTTTGGCCATAACCTGCGTCCAGCGGTTACCAGTAGCGTTGCCAGTCAGAGTCAGCACCTAGCCTGAGCTTCGGGTCTTTACAAAAGCCTCATCAGCACTTTCTCTAAAAGCTGGCTACCCAACAAGAAGCCATACAGAGTAAGAAGAGATCCATAAACTAAAGCACCGATTCATTTTATTTGTTTAATGATCTAAAGGTGGGTTTACAGCAGTTGTTACCACATCAGCAAGTAGCAGGGAGGGGGGATGGCATTTAAAGCAAGCCCTCTGCAGTTCTTATTATGGTGTGATTTAGTAGCATAATGTTCATGCAGGAATGGCACAGTGGCACATTGGATAGTGCTGTCTCCTCAGAGCAAGAAGGACCCGGGTTTGATCCCCGGGTAGGTGACTCTGGAAATTTCTGTGTGGATTTTGCATGTTCTCTCAGTGTTCGTGGATTGCCGCTTTGATTAGGGTTGTTTCAGCCCCTGTGCCCAGAGTGCCTAGAGTGGGGTTCACTCTAGGCAACACTCTTTTGGTCTCCAACCCTCTATCCTATACATTAAGCCATGACTGACCCAGTCAGTGTTTCTCATTTATAAGGTTCCCCACTGGCAATAGCACCCGGAAAGTGCAGTGTCACCCAGACATGGGCCAGAGTGCCAGAAGGGCACTAACCGGAGTAGTGACGTAAGACTGATTTTCAGCTGTTGACAGTTTGTTTTCATAGAAAATTCAAGTTGAGCGTTGGTTGTATTATTTGTTTAGTGTAAAAATTATGGATGCTACTTAGTTTCTCGAACTTACTTCTTGCTAAGTGTCTCGTTCTTGTGTTCCTCATGCCTCGTAATAAAATCCTAGCACGTTTTATTATGTTTTTTGCAAATTTCTGTGTGTGTGTTTTGCTGGAGTGAATGCTGACATCACTGAACAAACTTTTTAGTTTAGTCCAAACCTCTTAGTTAACTATTAGATTAATTTTTAAAATGCAACATGTTATGTTTTCTGTTATTATTATTATTATTATTATTATTATTATTGTTGTTGTTGTTGTTGTTGTTGTCCTTGTTGTTGTTGCTGATGCTGATAATAGTAATAATAATAATTATATAAGCTTAGCTTCAATATCCAGAAGAAAACCGTCTTATTCCTTTATGTGATTTGTTCAAAGCTGTAATTATTTATTGGAACTGGTAGTCTTAACAAAGGCATTGGTGTTTAATAATAGTGTTAGCGTTTGCTGTGCATGCATATAATAAGAAAGCTGCGCACTAGTAGATCACCGTCAGTATCAATATGATCTCAGATTTCCAAACACTGTAGCTCTTATCCTACTAACCCAAGCAGTACTATGTAAGTCATGCTGTCTGATTTTATGCAGACAGCATGTACTTCCCAGACAGGCGACATTAGCTAGGTCTTAGTGGCCGTTATGTGTGGCAACGCAATGACATTACCAAAGCTGTAGGGCTGTAAACATGTAAACTACACGCGACCTCTGCGTGTGCACACCATTTCCTTGCCACCCTTGCATGTGACAGCTGTTTACGCTAAAGACAGTCTGCTTCTGAGGCCTGGCTCTGCTCCAAATAAAATAACACAGAGTTGAAGAAAAGTCAGCCAACATGTAATACAAGTGGATAATTGAGAGAGGAAAAAACAGGAATCTGAAAAATGTTGGTGGATATTTTTCTCCGCCCCACACATATTCTTTACCATGCTCTGTACCGCAGACTGGTCCCTGCTGTGCAACCCAGTTACTAAGACAGAGAATGGAAGGATAAAGACAGTGTCCAAATCCTAAACTTTATAAATGGAAATTCCTAACTTAAACATTACTCAAATAAGACACCCCGAATTACACAGGAGTGTTAAGGATCACAGCTCCTGAGTCCTAAGCTCCGGTTACTTTCTATGTAAAGTTTCTTATTCTCCTATGGATTCTCTGGTTTCTGACCATCTCCTAATTACATGACAGTAGGTGGCTACAATAAATTCCCTCTATGCATGAATGTGAGTTCTTGATGCCCTGTGGTAGACTCATGTGCATTTCAGTGTGTATTCCTGCCCCTTGCCCACTGTACCCATGATAGGTTTGTCGTCTACTGTTACCATGACCAGAATGAAGAGTATACTAAAGATGAATGAATGAAGTAATAAAAATACACAGGAAACAATGCTATCAAACATATTAACACCAACATAATCCATATAACACAAGCACACCCCAGGATTTTTACTGAGCGTGAGACAGAAACATTCTTGTGACAGTGATAACAACTACTTAAGTTTTTTACATCCGTTGCCATAACAATGTGAGAAATGGTTGCTACTGTGAGATTGTAAAATTTATTAACTGAAATGATAGAGACACGAAATTTCTTAGCCTGCTGTGACAACAATTACAGTGTTAATGCTACACTACTAATCAGAGAGCAGGTATCTCTAGTTAGTGACCCTTAGAGACTTCGTCCATATGTAAACAACATGCTTAATTTTCAGACAGAATGTAGTAGAGCGAGTAAGAGAGTGAATGAGAAGGAATAGAGAGAATGGAGAGACAATGAGCTCAGCACCACAACTCTCTAATGACTTCCATGCCTGGCTCTGATTAAAACCACACCAGTGCTTCTTAGCTACACAGACAGGGGCCAAGTTGGGCGCTCCTCTCCATTTCTGCACTCCCCTGTTCTCCACTTTAGATGTATCAATTTGGTCTTGCAGAATTAAAAAAAACCGTCGCTACAAAAGGTTATAAAAGGGCAAGGAGTCAAGATGAGACCCCTACTTTGTCCACATCCTCTTCACAACCATAACCACATGCCATGAGTTCCTCTATTTCAACTGACCAGCCCACGTCCAGGCCATAGCAAAGAACAAGGCGTGTTGAGTAAGGGTTTGATGTGGAGAGTGCACATAATTAGAGACCCTATAACCAACAGAGGAGGCCTGTCCGTCTGCTGGAATAACGGAAGTCTGGGGAGAAGCAATGAAAGAATCACACTTCCCTGGATTTCATGAAGTGATTGGTATAGGTGTGGTTGTAAACATCAATCAGAATTCAGAGACAGATCCCACATGGCTAGTGCTGTCTGGACCTCAATGCTTGGGTTTTGGCACAGCCTTACAGATCGATTAGGCAATGGTTAAACTTTATGTGCATAATATCTATACCTCATAAAGTAATGTTCACTTTAATGGACAAGCTTTGGTCTTAAACTAAATATTTCACAAACTAGCTGCCTATAGTTAGCTGTTCATTGAACCCTGCAGGAACATGTCACACCAGGACACACATAATCACCTGATTTTGCTCTGCCACAGAATAAAAATTTGCATGGCAAAAACCTTGTCCGAAAGTTCTTTATGAGTTGGGTAGGATGTAGGTTGTGCCAAAACAGTCACAATGTAAGAGCTGTGAAAAAGCCTAGACAAGAGCAAGCAAGTCCCCTAAACGCAACGGGGGCACTATGAAACAGCAGATAAATCTTTGAACTGTCCCAAACACTCAGCTTACACCCCATTAGCCAGACATGGTTGCAGGCCTTCCAGCCCGGGTGTTAAGGAGGGTGTTGAGGATGTGGAATCTAGCTTGCGGGATGGTGCATGATCATAAAGGGTCAAGTACAAACACTATTGAGGGGCTAAGAAGGCTTGCTGATATGAAGAAGTGGCAAATAAAAATTATGTCAGCGGTTAACCTCAGTGGCATTCCACTCAAACGCTAACATTATCGTCACATGGTTTTATTTACTTCAGCATTTAGTTCAACTCCAAGGTAATAAACAAAAATTGAGCACACTCAACAAATGAGGGAAAATCTAAGTATTTATTTCATGTGGTAACTAATGGCATGATGCAGCTACCACAACTGCAACTGGCCTCATTATTTAAAGTAGTCAGAAAATACAATGAGCCTTTATGATAGCAAATGAAGTGCAATATAGCCTTATGTATATGCTATAATGCAGAGTTCTGTCTTTTAGCTTCCATGCCATTGTGTGACTCATTCTGTTTTTTAAAAAAAATCTGTTACATGGTAGTTTAATGCATCCTTTTTGGAAATAAGTCCCACATTCATACATTTATTGGTTAGTAAACTAAAGGGTGTTGTACCCAACTAGCCATATTACCATTTTTAATAGCTTTATAAGGAAACATTAAGGTATAATAGCTTTGGAAGCCTAGCTACTGAGGGACTAACAAAGGTGAAAGCTAGAAAATCTCACTCGCTTATGGGACACAGGATCTTTTGTCTGCAGTGCCACACTTTCCAATCACCATGAGAAAATATGGAGTGTATTACAATAATTATATAATAAGTCTTTTTTATTTTAGTTCATTTCCGAAAATTAACTTTTACAGTGCGGTAAAAAGTGTCCCAAAAGAAAACCATCTGTTTGGCATTTAGTATTGCCAGCAAAAGGGATCCTCTAATGATAGTCATTGAGGGGGGATGAAGGAATCTCCTTGGGTACGAGAGAACAGTGAATAAAGTAGAGAAATTGTAGCACGTGAATGTTTTACCCACAAAGAGATATGACGTGAAAAATGGCTAATGTGACTTGGTGTTGTTCATTTGCAGTAAATGAAAACTTCTTTTTAAATGAAGCAACAGCTCCCAAATCGTAGATATGGTATGATGGTTGGAAGTAACACCAGTCCAAATCTGAATAAGAAGTCTATCAGTCTGGATAAAAAAAATGAACACTAACTGATATTGCTGAGGAAAAGTGTGTATGTGGTGTGGCAAAGAAATACAAAGAGAACTCAAACCAGATTTGCCACCAAGGGTCACATGGGGCTTGAGTTATCTGTGCGAGAGTTCAGGCAATCGCCATTCGCTCTGAGAGAAAATCAGAGGGGTGCCTTGACACTGCTGGGTCGTGTGATAGCTATCCCTGCACGATACATATCCCCTGCCCTAACACCACAGCCAGAGCCAATAACAAATTGATTAAGGCTGTCAATTAGTCATTAAAATAATGAATCAACCTAAGTGGGAATGACAGGGCTTCATTATTGCACAACTGCTCATGGATGTACTGCATTTGAGTGGTGCTGAACCACAATAAACTGCAGGAGCTTGATCCGTGTTAAAAAGAAATCACACAACAGATCTCTTGCTGACAGAGATGGGTAAGACATCAGAATTCCTTTCGTCCAAACACTATGGATACAGCAGTACAATTGACCTGAACTGAAATCTTTACATCATATTTAACTTGCATCACCATCAACAGTTAAGATTATTTGACAATTATTAGGCATAAACATAATGGAAAAAAGAAAGCATTCCCATAATTTCTGCCCTATACTTGAACTCTAACAGATTTAATCCCTCTCAGCTGATAGAGCTCAAATGAAGTCATCTCTAACTGATCTCCTAAAATATGCTCCCCCTTAACCTCTCACTCCCTGCTCCCTGTTGCAGCTTTGCTTGCCCACATCATCAAGAAACTCTTCTTCCTCTGTGCTGCATGAATCTACTCATTCTACTCTAGCTTGGTAAAACAATAACACCTTGTTGTAACGCAGCACACGTATGGCTAACAAGCACTGTTAAAGAACTGCTGTCCAAAACCTGATGGCCAGTCAAATACAAAAGTGAACTCAGCCACTGGAAAGAAAGGCTATTGGACAGAAGGAGACTGGGGACTCATACACATAAACCCGTTGACTCGGCGAAGAACATCCATCTCCTGGATTAGGGAGGCACCGCATGAAAAGCTCTTGTTAAAAGACGTGCCATCTGTAGCTTTTTCACTTTTTCCGAACAGAGAGTGGCAAATGCCGTTTTGAGAAAAAAGCTCTTGTAGTGTTCATGTTCGCTGTCAGCTACTTAATCAGTGAGTTGTACTGCATGATCAAACCAGGAGCCAACATTAAATTGTCCACCCATTGACCTGGGACCACAGACACAGCAAAGCATTTAACAGCTCCTGTCTTTCTGTGGAGGTTAGGATTTAGTAAAAATGAACACATAAATATAAGATATTCTTCAAAAGAATCCATTTTATCTTCACACTGATTGCTCTTTCCACCAACTTCACATACTTCTGTCTTAGTTCCAACAATCACAGTTACAGTGATGATGTTGGGGTGTGGGACAGTTGCACTATGAACCAGAACCAATTGAAAGCATACAGCATGACAGATCAAAATCGGATCAAAATATATCAAATTTCCAAAAAAAATTCATTTTTGCTAAAAAAATGACACGCAATATCTCTTATCATTTTTATATTGATATTAATAATTAATTTTATTTCAGCATCCATGGCTATTCATGACAGGAGCGATGATATATCGATAACAAAGTTATATACGTATACACACAAGGTTGTGGGTCAATCTTGTATTCCCATGTGCATGTTTTTGAAGTGACAGAGGAAACCAGAACACCATGAGGAAACCCATGTGGACACAGAAAAGAAGATGCAAACTCCACGCATAAATGATACAGACTGCCGCACCTGGGAACTAAACGTTGGACCATAACCTCAGTCATTTCTTAGTTTTAACGGAGAGAAAAATTGAATCCAATGCCATGGAAATTGTTTAAAGCTCCAAGACATGTATACGCAGCAATTTGTGCTCTCGCAAACACACTTTCTGAGTTTGTGGGGATTTTTACATTTCTTTTTTAAACTGGAATACCCACTGCTTATCCACAAGAATCCAAAATCATCTCTTGAGATCACGAGGCTAAAGTGATGAAGTCATCAAAACAGATTTAGTGTTTGGCCCGAAAGTGGTCAAACCTTTCATATCCACAACAAAAATGGCTACAAGAATACCTGCTCTCAGCACAAATGAGTAAACCCTACAGATGTTTCCAAAAACCATGTTATACAACCGTCTATACAAGATTTTTTGTCACAATTCTGGAATCTTTTTTTTTTTTTTTTTTTACTGAGCGACTGATTAATATCAAAGGGGTGTACTCATTTACGCTGAGCACTGTAATTGCTCCAAAAGTGCATGTAAATGTTGAAACAAAACTTGCTCTAACTACTCCTACGACTGTTTCCTACTTAAAACCAGGCTTCCATTAAGGGACACATGAGGCTGCAAAGAACATTAATACCTGTGTAATGACCATAAAACTTTTACAGACTATAGTAAATTCTTGTTGGGGTAAAAATCAAAGCATTTAAAATATGTTAATTAACAACAAAGGAGTTAAAAGCATCCCTTTTGCAGATCTGCACGGCTGATTTCTCTCGTCCTTTAGATTACGCGGGCACATGAGCCGTTTGGGGTTATTTTATGTAGTCAGCAGGTGGCATCATTAGCCAGGGAATAAAATGAAAACTAATACCCTAGAGTCTAGCAACGATATCATAGCAGGGCTTGCTGTGCCCGTCTGCTCGCTGTAGCATGCAATGTAGGGGGTAAAGAGGTGTAAATTGGATGTTTCTTACTGTTGGTTTAGTTTAATTTGCACAGAATGAAAATATAAGCGCAGGAAAAAGAGTGTGCACTTCAGCTCTTGTTAAAAATGATTGATTATGACCATCTGTTTGGAACATGGCAAATACTCAGAAGAGATAGCTTAATAAATGCTGGAATGCAAAGCTAACTACAAGTGATGCACTGCATATTCATATTGTGCCGCACATGCTAATTAGTGTATGGATGATTCTTTAGGGAGCGTAATTGTAGCACATGACTGAAGAGTCTGGAATGACTCAAATACCGCCATACAAGTGCAAGCCAGCCAATACTAAGTATAAAGCTGTCATAGGAACCTGCAGGACAAGAAAAATATTGAATGTTTTAGACTCTGTTGAACAATGATCTCTCTCCCATGGTACTCTCAATAAGCAGGATAAATAAAACAAGGAAATACGTTTAAAGCTTGGCTAACTGCCACAACATTTCACGTGTCAACTCCTGGCCTCATGAATATCAGAACAAGAGAATCTACTCTCGCTTCAAGACCCCAAATACAGTCAGACAGCATGGTCCAGGGCACTTGGATACATATAGAATTTTATGGATAATTTGTCACATACACACAAAATGAAGATTGTGACGTGAAGATTAACGATTTTTGCGCAACTTTTTGACTTGCATCCAACATGCTTACGTCAAAAACGCTTTGATCCCATTCAGAAATGTACAGTATACTGTATTACTTAGTATCTGAGATCACACAAGTCTCATTGAAAAATAGGGGAGCAGAAGACGTGTGTGTGCCAGTACCCTGCAGTGATGGCCTGATTATTTGCAGATGGGTACTGGGGAAGACGTGCAGCCGTAATAAAGTTCCCTACTATCATGCCATGCATATGATTAAAACTAAAATTACAGAATTTTTTGCCCATAACTTTTTCATTTTTTCATCTTATATGCACCTTATATGCAGCTCTGAATGAAAATAACAACGCCTATGTGAAATCCACTCAATTGTTAACTATATAGGGTCATTTGGAGTGAGCTGCATATTTACTTCATATACTAGGATCATGGTGATTAAACAGACACCATGCCTCCAACATTATAATTAGTAATATCATTTAATACAATATGGCATTCAGCAGACGATCTTATGCAGAGCTGCTTCTTCTTTCGGTCTTTCCCTTCTATCAGGGGTTGCCACAGCAAGACTTATGCTCTCACCTAACTCACCAGCTACCTGCATGTCTGCAGTGACCACATCCATATATCTCCCCTTTAGTCTTGCTCTCTGCTTCCTGCCTGGCAGCTCCATCTCTAACATCCTCCTAAAAATATATCCACTATCCCTCCTAACGACTTACATTTATCTTATTTACACAACTGAGCAGTTAAGAGATAAGGGCCTTGCATAGAAGCCCAAAGGGAGCAGCTTGGCTGTGGAAGGATTCAAACTAATGACCTTGCGGTCAATAATCCAATGTTTTACCCACTAAGATACCACTGAGCTAACATTTATCATTCATATGCGTTTTTCACATAAACACTAATCAGTTTATAGGCTTTTATTTTTATATGTGACCCAAATTTATTATACAGTATATGACTTTTGTCTTATGATGACCTGTTAGCTGTTAACTAGTACACAAAATAAACCTGATAGCTAGACAACTACTGCTAATGACCTAGTCATAGTAAATAATCACTACACTGTATATCTCATTGCATATCTCAAATACATAAGGTAATGAATAGATTCCCAATTTTTTTCTAGATGAATCCACCAACAGCATAAAGTAGAGACATGAATGCAGCACAAATTAAACTGAGGACAAACACTGTTGAGGTGCAATCCCCAGCATCCCATTTTTTCTTTCACTTAAGATATATAGCAACACATGATGAAGTAACATAGTCTATAAACCTAAACATGGTGTGAGATAAATGTGTTCATGTGTTCGTAGGTCTTGATTGTGTTTATATTTTAACTCTTAGGTTGGGGGTCGTGGTGGGCGTAAGGAGGCGGAGGAACAACTTCCTTTATTGTGCCTGGCTCCCAATTCAACGTGTCTACAGTGGTTAAATGTATGTAAGAGTTGATTGGTTCATTTCTTTAGCTTTCAGAGTACTGTAGACAAGGGCATCATAAATCACTGAAGGTTTCCCTCACATGGAGTCAAATGCCAGAGTCAATCAGGAATTGACTCCTAGACTCGAAAGAGTAGACAAGCTGAAAATTGAATATTTTTACTTCATTCCAACTAAATTTATATGTATAGTTTGTTATTAATAAAAGGTAAATAAATGTTGTTGTTATGTTAATAATATATAATTGTTTTAAAGATATGAATAATACAGAAGCAGCAGTTGCGTAAGAGGTTAAGGACAGATTATACTCAGCACATTCTGCAAAACAATTGTTATTTTAATACTTTATGAAGAAAATAACAATAAAGAACTGTAATCTATGTGACTTTACAACACTAGGGTACAAATACAACTTATCACAGTCACAATGTGTATTAATGGGTTTAACTTGTACTGCCTGGTCCAACCTTGTGTCTTAAACAAAGCTGACAAGTATTCACACTTGGACACACACGGAACTGTTCAATCTTCTAAACAATGGAACAGGAAATAGTCAAAGTGGATAATTCCACTCAGATTTGAGAACTTGATTTTAATTTGTTAGCAAAAATGTGTTAAAAGTCTGATTCAAAACATTTGTCCACGACAGTGATAGAATAAACTAATCATACTCTAAGCCCATGAACTTCTAAACACCGTTTCAACAGTATTTAATGGAATATTGGGTGTTTATTATGTAATGTTGCTGAAGTAAAGACAAGCCATGCACGCGATGCCACTTCGTATCTTTACGCACTTTTACGCACGCAGGCGCTAAAATGAGCAACAGAAGCTAAATCTAATGTTATAAGTAAAGGCAACGTTTCATACACGCATTTATTTTCCTTTTAGTAAAAAAATATTTGGCACAAGTTATAAGCTACATTCATTTGTCATACTACAGCCAAATGCATCAAATATGTCTTTTCCAGGGATGCCCAGTAATAAAATGTGCAGCAGTGCATCATGGAAATCATCTCCAGATGGTTTGATTTATTTGTGCCTTAAAATGTATATTCGCGCCGCACGAAGCAATGCTAAAAAACTGTGTGAGTAGGTTGTCCGGTGTGATCTTCAGTCTTACCTCGTTTGTTCCTTCTCCAGCGATGCGCCTGCGTCTGGCAGTGACTGTAGTCCATGCAGTTCAACACGATCAGAGCAAAGGAGAAGAGTCGAAACTGCATCTGGGCGGCTGTGCGTGTTCTCTCCACTCAGTTAGAAGTGCCAAACGTATACCAAGAGGGACTTTTTCTCTCTTTCTGCCCACAGCTCCGTGTTAAGGGCTTAATGATTACTATAAATTGTTCATGTAAGGGTCTTGGAAGTTTAGAAGTCCATGACATAAAGTGTCGCTCATTAGACAGGAACGAGTTTATCATCGGAGGCTAATGACATTTTTATAACGCGTGTTTAAAAAAGCACACAAACAGGGTTAATTAATCACGTGCTAGGAATAAGAGGAACGCTATAGTAGCCTGTTGGAAGAGTTATAATGGGGTTATATAAATCAGTGCAAGATGGTGAGAGGTATATAAAACAGATTATAGCGGAGGATGAAGACTTCTTATGTATTTATCCAAAAAGCAATCATTTAACGCACACAGCGTAGTTTAGAGTACATCAACGGTATCTGAAGGTAGCGCTCTGTCGTAACGCGGCGCAGATCGCCAAACGACATGTTCAGCAAAAAACGATACCTTCGATATAATCTATACACAGACACACACGCGGGCACACACGCTCATGCACGAGATGACATAAGGCGTCCAGCAAAAATATAAATAAATACAGAGAGCAAGAAAGAGTGATAAAAATGTCCGATCCGCTTGAAAAACTAATTTCAAGTTCCTTCAGAAAGCCAAAGTGGAGTTAGAGTACACAGCATCCCTTTCGCCGGGAAAAAAAAGTTTGTGACTCCAAAGCTGCCGTGGATCCGTTACTCACAGCTCACCTCTCTCTTTCTCTCTCTGTGCGCAGGGAAGCAGAACACTCGCTCTTCACGTGCTGCTCCGCCGATTGAGGGAGGAAAAACGCCTCGGGTTTTGTACCCCGCAAAAAAACCACACACACATACACACACAGTTATGTCGAACACCTGAAGCTCGTTAGTGATGCTGAAGCCGTGTGTGAGGTCGACGTGTGGCTTTTTCTCCGCCTGGTCAGCACATACAGGCTTCGTAGCACTC
The DNA here is from genome assembly GCA_028565295.1 of Aspidoras spilotus. NCBI lineage: Eukaryota > Metazoa > Chordata > Actinopteri > Siluriformes > Callichthyidae > Aspidoras > Aspidoras spilotus. The sequence goes on from JAOUQV010000040.1 coordinate 9,035,821, forward strand.
GGCTGATGAGGAGGTAAAGCTTAGTGGTGCTGATGCTTGGGCCGCTTTTACTATATAAGCTCGCCGCTGCTGTCACGTGGAGACTCCCAACATCTAAAGCCCCGCCGTCCAGCAAAAGGGGTGTTTTCACTTTAAGAAAATACAAGATGATTCAAACCATTAACTCCACCGGGTCTTATAGAAATTACTTAATTACTTAATGCTCTGGGTCCTAGTGTCCGCCTCAATAAATCAATCAATCAATCAATCAATCAAACAAACTAAAAACACACTAATACACACAACTAATCCACGTGATTAGTTCGAGTTTGCTGATGAGAAACGAGACTTGTATTTCTATATAAAAATTACAGTTCTTAAAGGTAATATGTAATGTAAATGAAGAAACCTGCACAAAAGCTAGTCTATGGTAATATTTGAGATGCGCACTGATACCGAATGAGAGTAACTTTGGGCGCAAGTCTATCATATGTCCCTGTAAGTCATTGTTTGGTTGTTTTTGAAAGTGTCATATGCGTGTTATAGATCGTTATATATAAACCACGGGCTGCACATGGGAGTGCGTATGAGAACGTCTACTGTGCTGGAGATCTGGAGAACTTTACACTTCTGTAAGGATCTGGGCCCCTAGTGACTGTACATCACTCCCATCATTAGAGAATGTCTGTAATATTACACATTAAATACAAATGTTTTACCCTGCTTGACCACTAGGTGTGGCACTTAATCTTTTATTTATTTGTCCTTTTTGTGTTCCTTACTTTTGCAGATATGTTTCAGCCGGTTTCAAGGATGAGGTCAGATTTGCTACTGCTGCTGCTTAACCGCCATTAAGTCACATTGCAATTCCCACAGAGCATGGAAAAAAGTTTCAGACTGCATTATAAATGACTGCGTGCTCCCTATATACAGTATATAGCATTATCTTAAAAAAAACATTTTTAAATGAATACAAAATAGCCGGAAGATGAAAAAAATTATACACACCCTGATTAGCGCACTACTAGGGATATTACGTCATTATTACGTCAGTGTAAATGTCAAACTCCTGAAACTGTCGTTGTTTGTTTGTTGTTGTTGTTGTCTTGCTTTAAATTTCCGTCTTCGGCATTCTTCATGTTTGTAGGGGAAGGCATTGACCACAAAAGTAGCTAGAGTAAAGTAGCTGGAACTCTCCAGATGACGCCATAGACTCAGTTATCACATTTGCATATCATTATTGTATAATCAGTAGATTGTCACACACATTTGTACGGGGAAATTGGTTGTGACAGAAAAGACACACCTGTTACGCCTAAATTATATCTGAACATGTCATGTCATCTATACGCAGTCATCACTTTTCATTGGTTGGCTTCACAGATGTGATACATTTGATAACCTTATTGAGGTATTTGTGAGGTATTTCAGCCAAGGAAATTCAAAACCCCACTTACTAAAACTCCTTGATTTTTCCAGCACCACACTCTACCAATTGAGCCATCAAGACACTTATATCTAAATATAATATGACATTTAGTATAAAATTAAATCACTTATATAAAGAAGTCATCCTAAACCAAAGGATCATGTAACAATAAACAATCTATTTCTGTAAAAAATACTACAGTGGTGCTTAAAAGTTTGTGAACCCTTTAGTAGCCATTTCTATATTTCTGCTTAAAGATGACCTAAACCATCATCAGATTTTCACACAACTCCTAAATGTAGATAAATAGAGCCCAGTTATTATACTTGGTCATTTATTTGTTTGTTTATTTGTTGTTTAAGGTCATCCTCAGCACCAGTGCCTATTCTAATGACAGGAACACAGTCATCATATCATACACAAGTATCATATGATACACAAAGTTTTTTTATCAATACACAAGTTATGGACAATTTAGCATTTCCAATTTACCTAGCATGCATGTTTTTGGACTGTGGGAGGAAACCGGAGCACCCGGAGAAAAC
>JAOUQV010000040.1:9056445-9069922 GCA_028565295.1 Aspidoras spilotus
AGGAGCAAGTCAGGAAACGCTTTCCTCCACCAGCATCACGTAGTGACCTAGCCACTATCCTGCAAGAAGAATGGCTTCTTGACCACCCTCTGACCACTGTGCAAGACTTATGTCATTCCCAAGACCAATTGACGCTCTATTGGCCGCAAAAGGAGGCCCTACACCATACTAATAAATTATTGTGGTCAAAAACCAGGTGTTTCAGTTTCATTGTCTAACCCCTGTATATACAAACACAAACACACACATATACATACATACAAAGAAACACACACACCCTACATATAATATAGCCTTGTTTGTTGCACTTTGTAATAAGGCAGTGACTGTCACAGACAACTGTTCCACCATTCATCCAGAGTACTGGAGTAACTAAAAGCACGTTGGATCTGTATGTGCTTTTTCTTGTTTACATCATGTTTTAAGTCTCAAACAAGACAGACAGAGAACACAAGGGTTTCTAAATGTGGAAATCTTCAACTTGATTTATCGCAATTCGCATCATTTTACTCCAATTGGCCACATGGTGGATTGATTTCCTTCCAGTCTTTCTTGCAAGAGGTTAATTTGAAAAGGTCCCTCAAGGTGAAAGGTGAAGGACTAGCACATCTCTACAATAATGATAAGCAAGTGAGCAGTGACTAAGCGCAAGGTCAAATGCTAGTTATGTCAGGGGAAATGTTCAGCTAAATATCAAATAATCGGAAAAAGGTTCGGAGGGTCACTGAAAGGGTAAGGAACTCCAAAACTACCTTTTGAATGTCCAAAAAACGTTATAGAAGCAAGCAAGCAAACTGTACCAAATAGAACCATTTGAAATCGTGAAAGGCAATTTTTTTTGGAAGTTCTATGTCCAAATCTGAGTCTAAAACACTAAATGAAGCCTGTATCGGGCATAACATGACTGGCTAGTGACAACACTCATTTAGTTATCCTTATCATTTAGAGTCCGGGTTTCAGTTTTAGTAAAGGTAAACTCTCAGTTTACCGTGCTGAGGTCAGTGCAAGGCCACATAGAAGTCTGCTCATTCAGTCTCTTTAATGAAGTGTGCTGCTACTGCTGGCATAAACACATGTGCAAAAGCTTTGATCAGATCTGTAACATGAACAAGGCCAGAGCAAGCAGTAGGACACTAATCAATGTCTCTGCTGCAGAAGTGCAGGAAGAGCTAATTCCAGTCATTAAGCCGGGGCCGCTGCCGTCTAGCCGGGACCACTCTCATTCAGTAAGCTACATAAATACATCCAGTGTAGACGGGTACTATTGCAATTACACTAGTTCTTATATAGACACCAGAATTCTGTAAAACACATGCAGCTAAACTCAAAAATGCACACTTTACAATTTTCGAAAGAATCTGTAATAATCTGTTATCCATTTAACACAAAGAGAACCCTTCATATTAAAATCACAGAACCATTTGTCTGCAATTCCATAATTAAATGAAATGCAAACTATTGTTAACTCATCTATGTCAGGACAATCAACTTCAAAGCCATGCAAAGTCTGTACTTTATTATGCAAAGAAAAAAGAAAAATTACAAAAACAGCAGCAGATAATCAGCTTCAGGCATGGTGCGATGCCAGGAGACTAAATGCTAGTGATAACACACTCCTCGAAGAAGGTGACTTAAGCAGGATATCACGGCAGATGTCTATACAGATCCACGAAGACAAAAACTCAATTCTGATCTTAATTCCTTCCCCATCACATCATATACTCATGCTGACAGGGACACAACTTTCCTTGTTGTGAGAAAGCTCTTGCATCTCAGATAAGATAGCGCTTGTTTCCCTTTAACTAAGATGAGGAAATGTCTGGCTGTGGTGTGCAGCTGAACAGCAGGCTGATAACCCACTTTTAGAAGCCCCTTGATTTTAACAGAGCCAAGGGTGCAATCGGGGCCAAGAATTTAACAGAAGCTGGGACAGAACTGCATTTGATTGGCATGAATGATAATGTCTATCTGTGTGACGACAAAGATTGGTGACATTCTGAATTACTTAAGCTCATTTCCACAGAAGACAAACCTCAAAAAAGCATCTGTGATTTGTTGTGGTGGGGATATATGCATTGTGCAGGCCACTGACATGAACCAGTCCCAATGTTGCAAGCCACAAATAACAGTCAACGTGCTTGACATGTGAAAGGGGAGTGCTTCTACGAGCCAATACAGAGTACTGACACCAGTATAATAACTTACCAGCTCTGTGCACATACACACTATACTAATGAAGATCACAGAAGAATGGCGCTGTGTACATGCATGCAAAATAAAAACAAACCATTGCTTATTCTAACATATTTCCAAAGAGCTGAAATCATTGTTGCAGATTAGGTTAAAACAGAGTGCAAGGCATAATGAGAAATATTACAGTAAATATTGTTAGGGCATTAGCTTGGGACCATTTTTGATCCCTCTAACAAACTTACCCGCTGTTCTTTCCTGGTTGCTGCCATGTTTAAATTACTAGCATCATAACAGCAAATGAATTTTGTATTTTTATATTGTTTTTTTTTTTTTTTTTTCCTATTGCCACTTAGGATTATTTTATCATCAGAAACAAAAATGTTTTAGCCCAAGTTTGTTGTTATTCACCAAGTATGCAGATTTAACTTTTGGGTAACGAGGAGATGCCAACACTCTTTCCGGCCCTGGAGTTTTGTGGCGAGAACGCACCTCAGTGAAATTCCCCTGAGATTTTCCAAATACAGATGGGGGAAAAAATGTAATAAAACTCAGGAACTGTAAGATCAATTATCACCTATCCGATAAATAAATGAGGTTAATTTTATATTGTTGTAAAGTGGTTCGGGTCCTGTTGATACGTTCCCCACCTATCCGCTAAATTAACAAGGTTACTTTTAAGTTGCCATACATTGCTGTAAAGTGGTATAGGGTGCATTTGCACCGTGTAATTTTACGAGTAAAAGTGCATGTACACAGAATTGTGTCTCCATACTTTGAACAGTAAGCACAAACATTTCAGTTGTGTCTGTAGTTCTTAAGAGGAAATAAATTACACTCACTGCAGCCAAAAAAGATGACTTTAGCAATTTCTTATACTTTTGCTGCAGTAACTACATGGGGTGTCCTAATTGTTAAGAATATCTGAATAGCAGATAATATGCTGATTCCTTTTTACATATCTAAAGAGTTTGACAGCCTGAAACTAAATATAAGAATCACTGGTGCTATTAATTTCTGGGTAAACTGATACAGCATAGCAAGGTCACCAAGGATGAGCAGAAATGAAACGTCGAATATGTTCTATGGCAGGACAGACTCATCCTACCTAACCACAGAAATCAGGCAAGCAGACTTTCAGATTATCAGCACATCAACACTGTGCCTGTTCCCTGAGCTGAACATAAAGATAAAAGCAAAATAAGAAACAAATTTATACAAATAATGTTTGCTAAATAACCTTATAGACATAAAACTAAATGAAAGCAAACGCATCACCTCCAATCTGAAGCTATGTCTGCTAATTATTGATTCAGTTACTTCTAAATCACTAATTATTATTTTCCAATTATAACTGATCCAGATTCAAATATAGTGTTATAATAACAACACCAAAATAACTAACCAGATGAATCAGTGTTTTTGGTATAAATTATATTTCCAATTACCAGTTGGTGAAGTAGAGCCATTCAAGATGTACATCTTCGAGTCTGCGTATTTAAATAATTAATTAAAAAAGGGTGTGTCAAAAATAATAACCATGGAGTACTATTATTGAGGTCAATTTTTGTCTGAAAAAATAGGTGTGAATTAGGTGGCCCTTATTTAAAGGTGAAGCCAGCACATGACAGAGATATGTATTTCTCCTCGAAAGACAAAGAAATATGGGTCGTTCGAGACATTGTTCCAAAGAGCAACGTACTTTATAAGTTGTGTTCCCTCTAATCAACTTTTTAATTAAAGTAGTACAGATGATAATAGGCTGTTCAGCTAAAATGATCTCCAATGCTTTAAAATTGAAATAAAAGCCAGAGAGACATGGGGTAAATGGTAGGACTCCCATTTGAATGAATCAAAGAATAGCTAGAATGGCAAAGGGTCAGCAAATAATAAACTCCAGGATGATCAAAGAGTTTCAAGTTACTTGTGAGTACTATGACGGTTCGAAGGTGACTGTGTGAAGATAATCTATTAGCAAGAAGTCCACGCAAAAAATGTACTGAAGCAGATACAATTTGCCAAACAGCATATCAATTGGCTTAAAGAAAAATGGAGAAACATTTTGAGGACTGATGAAAGTAAAATAGTTCTTTTTGGGTCCAAGGGTTAAAATATCCTCAAGATAGTGAAGCATGGTGGTGAAAGCATCATGATTTGGGCATGTTTCTCTTACTATGATGCCAGGGATATTTACAGCATACAAGGGATCATGTACCAGTTTGCATATATCAAAATATTGAAGAGGTCATGTTGCTTTACTATGAAGAGGAAATGCCCTTAGAATGGTTATTTTAAGAAGAAAACAACCACAAACACACCAGTAAACAAGCAAAATCTTGGTTCCATTTTCCAACAAAATTGAGGTTATGGACTGGCCAGCCCAATCACTGGACATTAATCCGATAGAACAAGCAGTTGACAAGTGCCAGAGGTTGGTTGATTATATGTAAAACAGATGTGAAACAGTTCTAAAAGAAAAACTGAACTATACTGAACTAAATATCAGATTATTGATTGACAAGAATGATAAATCCTAAAAAGGAAGACAAATGCAGACACTTTTTTTGAACAGCCCAAAATAAAGAAATTAAAATGTATAATTTATCGTCATGTTTTGATTTAGAAAACAGTGTGCAATGTTCCCGATGCATGGAAATAAAAACCATTATAAAGATTTTGTGCTTAACTCTAAAAATATTAGCTCCTGGTATAGTGATAATACTTGCACTATAAACTAAAATATTCAAATTGTGGCATTAAACTAAACGAACAGAGTTTAAAACAGCATGAAATTAAAGTCCCTTGAGCTATAGTAAAGCTAGTCAGCTAGTGATTTATGATCCACCTAGCCTACTACATTCAAAAGATGCTGGCTGCTTGCAGATACCAAGAATAATCAAAGTTATAGTGGGTTTCAGAGCATTCTCTTACAATGCCCCCAGACTTACAATTAATGTTATGGACTCCAACACAGTCTCAGTGTTCAATTCTAAACTCTAAATATTGGAAGAATAAGATTCCCTTCAGAGCCTGGTTCCTCTCAGTAGCTATGTTTACATGCACAAAATTTCTTAATCAGGTAAAAATTTGAGGGATTGGAAATCAAATAATCTGAATATGACGAGCGTACACATGCACCATGCTTTGTACGGGATAGCAGGATTTTCACATGCATAGTGGTGTAAATTTCCCCTAAAACAAGCACAGAACAAGTAGTATTTCCGCCTGCATTATAAACAAACCACCAATCGTGGAACTGCGACACATGCACAGTCATGTTATTTTTGAATCTCAATCGGATTAAATGTGAACACAGACACCTTTATGAACAAGGATGTCATAAACCATCCATCTCGTTAAAAATACAATTTTATTCAGATTAAGCCTTATTTCAAATTTGTGTCCTTGTAAACATAACTAGTGTCTCTTTCTCTTATAAATTAACTTTATTTAAAACTTTATGATTATATCCTGCATATCATTCCTGTAAAGCTGCTTGGAGAAAATATTCCATTATAAAAAGTGATAGAAAGCTGAATTAAATTGAATACATGGAACTAAACATTTCCCTCCTCCTAAAAATGAACTTAACTTTGACGAGTCCCTCAAACAGACCTTTCACACACTGTTGGCAAAAGTGCATCATGAGAAAACTGGGGAGACTGAAGAATACAGCTGTGTTATAAAAGGTCAATGCTTCATTCTAAAAGTGTTTGCTTTTTTTAAAAAAAGGCACTACTTGCTACATCTGGCAAGGCTCCATGTCATTATGGCAGCTTTTTGTACACTGCTGGGCTTTCAGAGTGTCATGAGAGAATAGTTTCAATACCTGGGTTTTCCCAACAGTTACCTTAAGTTTCCAGTGCTTCCCCAAATGGGCACATTTTCGCTCACTGACCAGCAACAATAAATGGACTGTGCAGCCGAACTCAAGGGACACTCAATCTTTATTCTCAACATTTAATCCCAGCATTAGGAGATGATATGAATAAGTTGTTCTTTTCGCACTGGGCCGGCACTGTAACAGGACCTCAGCTGTGGATTTTGCAAGCCTGGATTGCTTTGGTAAATGCCCTTGTTTCCCACGTTAAAGGGGTTCTCAGAGCCTATCCTCTCCAATATTAGCACCCATCTGGGGACATAGGAGGTCCAGCAAAAATGAGGATAAAGGGAGTGAGCACAGGAAAAATAGAGCAGAGGCAGGTATTCAAGCGAGGAAAGATTGCTGTGATTAAATCCAGTTTTGCATGTCATTTCCATAGGTGTTACACTCCTTGTTCTACAATAGTAAATGATCAATAAAGGCTCAAAATAATGCTGTTGGAGGAAGCATACTTAAGAGCAATTTGGGTCTATTTACACTGAACTGCAATGCCATAAACAAGTCTGGCTTGTCTTTACTGATGTCTCATCTACTCAAAGTGTTTGATGTGTGTAAATTGATGCCATTTTTCAAGTCCTCTAAATATGTGGTTCCGTCTCATTATGCACTTTGCTTCTCCTGTGCACATGGCGTAAATGAAAATGCCTTTCACTGTACCATTCCCAAAATCAATCAAGTGTAATATACACTATGGAGATAGTTGCACTATCATTCGAATTCACTCAAGGCACAACATGAAAGCAACTCACTTCATATGGCGTAACGTATTAAATTTCCATTGCACTTAAATGGTAGGTTTAAAATCTAGCTTAAACTTCTAATGTAATCTTTGCTTATCAGAAGCACAACTGGAGCTAACCTGGCAGTTTTGTGGACTTATCTTACCTCGAGTAGGCAGACTGAGCCAGACTGTAAATGACAAGGCTAGATCACTTTTCCCAAATAGATCACAAAGCAACTCTTTCAACATTGTAGTCAAACTGTAAAGCTCTGTGCTGTTGTCGAAAGCTTGCCTTGACACTAATCTGGTGTTTTTCCAGAAGCAAACAAATAATCAAAGAAACTCAAGACCTATTGCAAGTCAAATAAATACAGATATGCAGTTGTGAACCAATTTTAACACTTGTAGTATTTATGACTTGAATTTTCTCATAGTGCATGTACAATTTTTTGGTCTTGCTATACTGATTCTTTCTTGTGTGTGCCTGCATAACAGACACTCTGCATTATGAGTGCAATACATGTGATTAGGCAAGTGAAATGGCACTTAATAAAATGCTCCGCACCATATAACTGTGATAACCCATTGAGGTATGGAGTGTCTCACACACTTCCAGCTCAGAGCACCAGTGACAATGGGCATTTTTCTTCAGACAAGCCCCAAAGCACTCAAAGTATGGAGAAGGAGGTGGTCAGCTTTTGACTATTTCCAGGCCTTCTCTCTGCATTCCCCCACCACATGCAGATGCCACACATGCACAAAGCAGAATCGCATGGAGCCACTGTTTTCAGCCACTCTTTCCTCCTTCACTGATTTATCCAAGCAGTGGGAGAGAAGCCACAAATGCCAGAGCCTAAGCAATGAGCTCTTTGTTTTTAGAGGAAATAAGTACGCATGTGTAACACGGATACTGCCGGTACTCTCTGTGAACTGCAATTATCTTCCCCCACAAGTTTTCTTTGATATTATCCAATTTCCCACGTATTCTGTCAGTAAAAATTATTTAATCAAAAGTCCTGAGCGCAACATGTCTCAATTTTATAGCACACAAAACAAAAGAAAAATACAGGCTAGGTTTTCTAAGGGTCCTGTGTGTCTGATTTTTGAATGAAAAGCAAGTTAGAAAGTAAAAAAATTTAGCTAATATTCAATTTTGAAAATTGTTTGACACAGCTATTTAGGGCTTGTAATAAATCAGTATCTAGTGGAACACCACACAGCAGTAAAGAGCTGCAAGTTAGGGAATCCTGCTAAGGTGTGAGCTGGCCTTAAGAATTAAATGGAAACAGCATTTAGGGCAATTTCATCAGTAAAAAGGATGAAGCTACAAGGTAAACATTCTGCCACTGAGCTGACAGACAACGGCTTATTTTAGAACTGAAAACAAAATGGAATGGACAAACCTAATTCAGTGTATAGACACTGTTTGACAAATTAGATTAATCTCAGTGTAAAAACAGAGGCAAACTTTCTATGGACAGAGCAGTTAAAATTGAGCAGAATAATGGAAAAGAAAAAAAAGTACACCATTGTTGCAATTAGTATACCTGTTAAAAAAAAAAAGACATTAATCAGTCTTTATTCATAAACACCTATTTAAGTTCACGACTAAGTGTCATAACCAAGACAACTTGGCACTGTCCAGTGCTGAAACGGCACATCAAATTCACTATACCAGTGAATAATATACTATTCAATACATTGACAACCTCATACCAAACAAATTACATATAAAACATTTAAAAAGACCTACCAAGACTCTGAAGAAGTAGAGATACTCTGCAGCACCTGAGTAATTTCCACACTCATACTGGAACTTGGCATATCTATAAAGAGTATCCAGATACTCCTGGCGGAACTGCAAGCAAGAGTGAAAAAGGTTAACATGAAAAACAATCAAGTAAAATTGAACTACTACAGTCAATGACATCAGTGAAATTTAGGTTAAGAAAATTTTGAAGATGGGAGAAGCTCACATTTGAATATTTGACAACGGTGACCATACACCACTGTGTATGATAGAGGAAGTAACAAAGAAATTAAGGCCTGTGTGAAGACTGGAAGAGCTGCAGGGCATGTGGGTGGTGAATGCTAGGGGTGCTGTTTAAGGGCTGTTAATGTGAATGACCCCTGCCTTAGTACACAAAAAGGCACTGGGGCCTGTGAACTGAGTTGCACTGAGGACAGGCCCTGGGTCAGTGGGATTCCGGTAGGAGGGGAATGCAGTCACATTAAATATAGAAGCCCAAGCATTTTCGTGGCCAGCCCCACGGATCTTAGAGCTGTTTGGTTTATTCTTAACAATTCGCCACAGAATGTAAATGTCCACAAGAAATTTTTTGAAAGCCATAAAAAGCCCTGAAAATTAGTTAAGGTTTTGGGAAGTCATTTAACGTCTCCACGCTCTGCACTGCCCCTCCCACTGGCCCCCTGAAATGAGGCCGAGTTCACGCAGGAGTCATGAGAACTGTTCAGAGTAGCAGAGAAGACGGTGGAGTTACTTACACCATGCTTCTCAGCCAGATAGTCAAACAGCATACGCCCATCCCTGGAAGAGAAAAAAAATGTTGTGGTGAGCAAAGATATATATTTTTTTTAAATGTTACATGTTCTTGCATCTGTGATCTTAGAAAAGTGTGCATTGTTAAAGGGCTTCCTATTATGGGTTTTAGGCAGGGAAGAAAAGAAAAAAGTTGAAACCCAGCTAAACTCTTTATCTGAACCGTAAAGGAAAGGCACTATTCAATAAAACATTTTTATTATGGGGACTGTGCCCTGCTTTTGTGAGTCAAGGCAGATGAATAGGTAGAGGGGACTAAAAATCTGGGTGTTCCGCACCACCACCCCTCAACAAATGTGGCTAGCCTTAGCAGAGTCAGCACACAAAATTGTCTCTGAACAAGCAAGAGTGTAAGAGAAAGTTTATTTTGTCTGAGGGTAGCTTCAAAGACTGTTTATAAAGGCGTTCTCCTGTCACCCTGCTTCTGTGCCACTGTGCATATGCTGCATCACTGGGAGTACAAGCTACTATAATGAACATTTATAAAGAACGTCAATTTGGGAAAATCCTTGCTTTTAAACTGCCCTCTACATTACGTGCAATATCACCAACATCCTCCTTTACTGTGTGCTCATGATTACTGCTTTACACAACTGTAGATGTGCGTGTTTGTGTGATAACAGCTCCTCCCTGGTCAGCCATCTTGCGCAGACCACAGCAGCCTCCCTGTTCCATGTTTAGCAGTTACCAGCCATTCATTTATCCACTCATCTCCACACCATCACCATGCCGACTGGGAAAATCAGTCACCTGCTAACCAGCATCAGTCCTAAACCACAGCCGCCAGCAGACAGACCGAAACAGCAATTCGGCACAGGAACAAATAAACACACGTTCCAGGCCACATTTCCTGGTTGCGTTTTCGACATGTGAAACACCAGACACCAAATAATGCCTTTAGAAACCGATATTTTCGAATTGAATAAGTAAACTTCAAAGCCGCTCGTTAATGAGGAGCAGACAAGCAACTGGGTAGCTTAATTAAAAGTGCCACAGCTTAATCCTCAACTGTGATAAATCTGTTTTGGTGTGAGAAACGAAAAAGCAAACCAGCATTTCGCCACCTACCAAGGGCACTCACACGAGACTGAGAGGCCACAAACCTCCATCCTGTATGATTTCCTGAGAAAACACCGGTCTGTGGAAACAAAGCGTCTCATTGATACAGAGAAAAGCGGTGCCAAACACTGACCGCATCATGTTACAGATGGGCACAGACAAAACCGAGATTTTCCAGCTACCCCTTACACATGCAAACAAAAACACAAGCTACTTTTCGCTTATGACCAACCTTGATCAAGGCATACGGTTTTTAACTGTGGGGTCTAAGCAGCATCTAGGACTTGCTGGTCAAAATAATAGTTTCACATATGTACAACGGTACTGCTTTCTAGAAAGAAAGAACATTTTTATTAGGCAACTGCCTATGGACATCTTGTCACAGAACCATATAAAATAAGTCATTAGACTATTAAATCTTATTCTGCCCATATAATATTTACTAAAGCTGCAGCACTGTAGGACATTACTGACGGGGAAGCAACAACGCATCAGGTTAAGATGTTTTATTGCCCTGCTCTGAAGTGAGACAACTTTAAAAGTCATGTTTAACTTAGTTATATTCTAATGTACGACTTTTCTTTCATTCTATGCTATTAAAAGTGAAAAGATCGCACGGAGTTCACTACTTATATTTCACTTATTGTACTTTAGAGAAATGCATCATATTTAAAATAAATTACGTTCAGCCATTCAATACATTATCATGTTGCAGCAAATGTGAAGTGTATATAATCTTAGCATAGTCATGCTGCTTTTCACTCACCTCACTGATCAATGTTATGGAACAAACAAACCACGCATTAAAAAAAATTCCAATTGTGCCGTTACGGTAGGATAATAATTACGAGGAATATGTCCAACATAAGTAAGTGTCCACAGTCTAATTATTTTGTGCAAAAACTAAAAATGTGTCAAAAATGCTTTGCATAATAAAAGAAGAAAATTAGTCACCTGGGCTTCTGTATCTACACAAAAACAAAACCAAAACAAATGTGCAGACTCAACTGTTGGAGAAATGCATGGGGAAGACAAGACGCCTGAAACAGATTATGCTCAATTATGAATGTATAAACATTGTTATACTGGCATATTGCATGTCAATCACAATAACCATGTTGACTCAAACATCGACATCATGATGTAAATTATACTAAACCACAGGCTACAATGTTTCTGTGCCCCAGGAAAAACAGACTGCTGTTCTCCATCAAAGCAGCTCAGAGACACACAGGTAAAATTCCTTTACCAAAAATAGATGATCACTTAATTTCATAGCACCATTAATTGATAACGGTATTGTTATAACTAGACAGCAGATGCCTGTGAAAGAGCACATGCACTGCATTACTAACACAAGTTTCACAGAGCAATCTTTACTGATGAACTCGACAATAACCAACAAAATTTAAGTTGGTCCTGTAAAAATCAGCCGTTCCAAAAAAAAAAGAAACAAAAGTACTTTTGAGGCAGGGATATAATTTTTTTTAAAGATGACCTAGCAAATGCTCCCAATTGCTCCATGGCACTGAACTGTGCTCTTGCATACTGGGAGAGATGACTGGGCCACGGTTTACTAGGTTCTGGCATGGCACACACATACACACTGAGCGTGCAAGTGTCGGTATGGCGATGAACACCAACATTAACACTAAATAAAACATTGAAACAAATAAACACTTGAAATATCATTCTGTATTCAACAAATGTGTATAATATACACAGTTTTACTTTTTGAATGGAATTATGAAAATCAATCAACTTTATGATATTATAATTTTATGACCAGCACCTGTACACTTGGTCATTACAAATTATTCAGATTTGGCTAGGGGGTTAATAACATTTTATTGTACCGTGATAAACAATAACCATTTATTATTGGTTAACACTGATTTAAATATTTTAGCATGCACTATCCTATTCATCTGTGCGGCAAATTTGAGAGTAGCACACAAAAGTACATGAAAAAAAAACATGAAAATGTACTATTTTTTTCTGCAATCTGCCTATAAGCCTAAACCTGAAATTGTGGAAATGCATAAATTCTTAAACTCTCTTATTCTGTTAATTTCAGACTCATTCTAATTAAAAGAGTACATACCCAAAGACTTACAGCACATACCTGTAACTGTATTCTACTTCATTTACCCAGGAGATATAATCTATCTAGCAGAGAACCTCACTACTATGAAACTGTATTAAAACCCTGAGCTGGTAGAAAAGCAAGTTAATGGAACAGGGGGTAATTGTGGAAAATTTGCCACCCTGCCGTTTCTACTGTTCTGGTGTGGCCACTGATGTTTATAGCACTCGAGTACACGTACCTACTCCAGTCCTCAGTTGTGGGTGTCTCTGCCTCTTTACAAGTGTGAGTAAGTTTGTACACAGAGCTGCGTGTCTACTAGTATTAACTCACCTTGTCGACTGCATTTGTCTGGTGGTCTCTGGATCTTCAAACATTTTAACAATCGGCTCAGTCTCAGACTGCAGCTGCTTCAGCTGGGCCACAACCGCACCTCTCTTCTCTCTCAGTGCTAAAATCACAAAGCTCAGATAAATTACAAACACAAATGAACACAATATCATAGCAGCTTCAGTACATCCCCTTTTAAGTTGGGTGATCAGTTCAGCAGCCTACACACACACACCTGCAACCTGCCAATGTTAGGCCCTTTAGCGAGACTCAAAGCTTCTCGGCTCCAGTTGTGCTGCATTGTGTCTAACCCCAAATTCCGGGGGAGCTGGGATAGTCAAATAAAATAATTGGACATCCAGAAGTATGCACAGCTATTCACTTTTCCATCTTTTATGTTACAGATTTATTCCAATATGGTATCAATTTTCTCTCAAAGGCCTACACACAATAGCATATAATATCAAATTTATTAAAAGTAAAGAAACAAAAAAAATAAATCACATGTGCGGGGGTTAGACAATGAAACTGAAACACCTGGTTTTAGACCACAGTAACTTATTAGTATGGGGTAGGGCCTCCTTTTGCGGCCAATACAGCATCAATTCGTCTTGGGAATGACACGTACAAGTCTTGCACAGTGGTCAG
>JAOUQV010000040.1:9142709-9152755 GCA_028565295.1 Aspidoras spilotus
GCTTGTCCAATTTAGCCATGAAACCTCCCACACTAAAATGACAGGTGTTTCAGTTTCATTGTCTAACCCCTGTGTATTTATACAGTATAACTTTGTCTCCCAGAATACGGCTAGAGAAATGTAAAGTTTGCTCATTTCTAATCTGTCATTTAATGAGTAAGTATTTGGATATTATGAGAATGCAAATCAATGATGTTAACTTCTGATACAGTTTGCTCTTTTTTTCCTGTTTGCACAGAATGCCCACTTTGTATGCACAGAAATGTAATGCATGTTGGTTATTTTCCATCATAGCCATTATTCTTTAATAAAATGATTGACTTTTCAACTTTCCCGTTCAGAGTTAAATGCACTACAGTAAATTTCCTGGAACATTTTCTCACGAGCAATGATCTTCCAAGAACGATGCAAGCCATGAATAACAGCCCAAATGCTTTTGACTAGAAGCTCCTGTCTTGCAAGTTTAACCCTCACTTACAGATTAGTCCAAGCATTTAAGCAATACCAAAGCACATTCACTACTGTTTATATTCCAGCCCTAAATGATTTCTTTTTGGATTTGTTTTACAATGCCTATTGGAAGAAGCAGATCACGACTCTCAGAAAGTATTGGACTTATTTCTGTTATAATGCCAAAACAGTACATACACTGTTTCCAAAAGTATTCACTCACCTGTTTTTACTCACATATGAGCTAATTAATAGGGTTCAATATGACGTCAGTTCACCCTTTGCATCTGGAACAGCTTTAACTCTTTTGGGAAGACTGTTGGGAAGGCTCTGTTTTATGGGAATTTTTGACCATTCTTCCAGAAGCGCATTTGTGAGGTCACAAACTGATGTTGGACGAGAAGGCATGGCTTTCATTCTTCACTCTAATTCACTCCAAAGATGTTTTATCGGATTAAGGTCAGGACTCTGTGCAGGCCAGTCAATTTCATCCACACCAGACTTATCCACACTTATCATGTTGGAAGAGGAAGGGGCCAGCTCCAAATTGTTCCCTCAAAGAGAGACTATGCCAAAAATGTTTTTTCTATGTTATGGCTAGTTCCTTGTTTTTCACTGGGCCTGCAGTCGAGCCCATCTCTCCAAGCTTGTGCTCTGTCAGTAGGAGAGTGCATCATAGTACTACAGACCCAGTTTTTAGGATTGGTTAATATCAGACTTTGGGACCTCAGTGGCTGTCCTTAGAGGGCGGGGCTCTGAAAAGGGTCAGATACAGCTTCATATTATCCTCCATTTAAGGTCGTAAGTTTGTGCGATTGGGTACACCTAAGTGGTCCTGTAATCCATTTGCTCAAAAGCCAGTATACCAGTTTTGAGTACCAACAATTTTGGTTAAACATTTTCACAGCAGCAATTATTCTATCCAACTGATAATGCAGAAAGCATCTGCACTATAAAAACATCAAACCCACTTTTAGATCAATTAAAAAAATAAGCCATGTGACTTTGGTAAGGAAGTGCTGTAGCCTGATCAATTAAAAAATCAACTGTGTCTATAATTACTAAGGGTATATAGATATTTAGAGGAAAATGGGCATTGCATTTGCTGACTATAAAGAATAGGGTGTCCCTAATAATCATTAATCCTAGTTTTAGGGTCACAAGGAAGCTGCTGCCCACCCAGCAACTCTGGGCACGAGGGCAGGAACAACCCTAGACAGGATGCCCTCACATACAATGACACACAAATTTAGACACCAATTAACACATCATGCATGTCTTTGGAATGCAGGGGGAACCCGGAATACCCAGAGAAAACTCCTGCAAACATGGGGAAAACTCCACGCAGAACTTTCCAGAGTCACCCCACCTGGGCCTCAAACCCAGGTTCTTCTTGTTGTGAGGCCACAGCACAATCCACTGCGCCACCATTCCACCTGATTCTTGGTTTTATACCTAGTTACTTCTAATCCTCTTTATAGTCCGAAGGACTATGCAGGCTACTGAGTGTCCATCTCCATTTCTCTTTCGGTACTAGTTATTGTAGATCTTTGTGCAATTTTTCATTCCTCATACACCGACTTCCATCTGTGGATTATACTGCTTAGCCCTATAGATATGTACAGTACATGTAATCCTAACACTGGACCAGAGATGGGAACATGGTGCTTTAGCAAGTACTCACCTTGGGGCATCATAGCCAATTTTGTTTCTTACACTTGTCAGTGGGAATTTTGTAGATTTGTTGATACAAATTACACATATCAGCCACAAGTCTTGTGTTTGTGACAGAGGAGCTAACATTTCTGGCTGAAACATTTACTGGTAATATTTAATTTATAGCTCATATTTCAGCAATATCTCATAGAATATATTTTATACACATTATATAAGTAGGCAACTATTATATAGTAAATAACTCATTTTTAACCCAACATGGCAACATTTATTTTCTCATGCAAATGTAAATATATCAGTCAGTTAGCCGCGTAGCTAACTCCCAATGATTTGTACTTTACTGACAATGCAACATCCAGTAACATTGGTTTTCCTTCCCATTTCAGCTTTAATTAGAGTCTGAGGTTATTTTTATGAATGTATTGTTTGGCAAACTCAGGATACAAAAAGTGTCCAGTAAGTTTATACTAAATTAAAGATGGTCAGTTGTTATTTTTTTTTGCAAGTGAATTTCACGTCTCAAGTCCAATCAAATTTGTGTGTGTGTGTGTGCACAAAGTCACAGTTTTAAGTCCATATCTCTGATATAAGTGCTCTTAGAGCATTACTAATCATATTAACTGCTGTGTATTAAACAGTCTGACACATTCATAAGAGACCGTGACCTTGTTTTTCATGCGAACGTGTCATGGACATTCATGCACGTGTGAATGTGTTTTTCAGCATTTAAACTAACAACAACATTATTGATGGTCTCCACATGTTCTGGAGATAAATGTGGATGTGCACAATTTGCTTTACTAATAAGAAAGAGGTTCAGTCTGTCCACAGATATTTGAGGTAATTGGCCAGTGAACATTTGAACAAAAATGATAATTGAGAGATGTTAAAAGGCTTAAGAAACCCTAAAGATACAATCTTAACAACCTTAGTCCAGTCTTTTCTTGTTTTGTTTGAGTTTGTTTCCCAAGGCAAAAGCTCCTGCACATCTGTAGGGCATACAGCATCCAGGGTGACAGTACGGTCACGTTCACCCTGAATACTCTGTGTTACAGTCCTGTCTTTTAGAATAACTAAAGGTATAATATCAGTATAATATGCTGTGACCCATCATTACACTAAGGATAGGTAATAACAGCTAAAATATTTATTTAATTTGTTTAATATTAAAACACCAACATTTAGCAGCAGTGTTTTACACTTATTCTCTTAGTATTCGTAACCTTTTTCATCTCACTTGGAGCTGTACAGCTGCAGGGAATGGATGGCAGGCACTCTTTATGTGGACATGCACGTTCAACAGATTAATGTTAAAACTCTGGGGCAGAGAACACACACTGGCTTCTTCTATGCCTAAATAGTTGGCATGCTTCAGTGGCTAACATCTGTTTGTGGCGAGAGAGAAATGGCAGAGCGGTGACCGCAAAAAGGCAAGGTAATTGTGATGGGTTCCACTGAGTCTCTATCCTCCACAATCATCAGCAACACATGGATATCTGGAGAAATTACTGTCACAATTTTCTCTCAGATGGCCTTAATTCTATCTAAGCTGGCAATGCCTCCTCACTATCTCTCTTTTTATATCAGCTATGTTTTCAAGGCATTTTTGGACCCAGCTTTTCTCATTATTAATAGGCTGAACTTGAGTAAGACGTATCCTTTTGTCGGTGAAAATAATCTTGAATGTTTCAAATGTTTTTCCCCTGAAATATAAATTCTATAAAGAATTCTATACAATTAATAAAAAAAGAAAATCAATCTAAAATAATTGCTAGCCTTACATTTATTCATACATCTTTAATAGCCATTTTATTCTTCTCATGGTCCTGTAGTACCCAACAGCCTGTCCTGAGAACCCTGGATACAAAATTCTGGATAGGACACCAGTCCATTGCAGAGAACTATGATTACCCTACTTCAAAACAAGAGGCAAAATCACATAGCTAGTCCTCCCTGTATTTATACAGTAAGAGGAAACCCACACAAACATAGACTGAGTTTGTGACTGGGCCTCGGCCCTTGACATGAGACTGCAAGACTACCTAAAATGATTTTCTTACTAGTTATAGAGTATAATCTATTGTAGATGAATATATCTTCAAGCTAAAGGCGATGTTAAAATGTTTTGGCATTAATGTTGTCTGTGCAATGTCATTGATTCATTTATCTTCAGCAACTTTTATTTTCATTATTATGTCATGTCATACATCTTCATCGCCTGGTGATATTTTGGCTGCACTGAGTCAGTACCCATTAGTGCTGAGGGATAAATAGACTGGCTGAGTGTCGCAATCTCTGGTCAGCTCGACTGAACCCGGCATACAACTCACAATAAGAGTGATAGATTTAAGGAGTGTTGTGATCTTTCTTTTCTGGAACCTTCTTTACTAACTTACAGTTAAGGGTGACCTTGCTAGGAGTATAGTTCCAGATTGTATCTCTTTCAGACTCACAGGAACATTCAAACTTCTCCACCAAACAAGGTAGCGATCCCAGGAGAAGATAAATAATTAATAACTTATTTGTTAAATTATTATAAAAAATGTGTTTCAGTTAGTATAGGATGCATGTCCCATGTCCATAATTTCCTCATCCTTGTTTTTACAGTTTACAAAGACCTGCCAATAGTCTGTCAATCGATGGACTAACTGTGCTGATAAGTGAGCACATGGGCTTGCAATGGACTAACCTGGGGTATATTAATGATATGTGTAGTGTTCCCTGGATAGGTTCTGAATCCATGAAAACCCTGACTGGGGTAAAGTCGTTACCATGGATGATTGAATTAGTAAAGGTAAGCAAATGTCACTGTACTTGACTTAAACTATGTTCTCTTAGCACCAGTGTAAAAAGAAGCTCTTGTCTGATCATATGCATTTGGGAAATGTGGGTAAAATGTATTAATGTGAGCATTCCCAGTTTTTTATTTTGTTGAAAAAAATCAAAGTGTTGTAGAACAATTGATATTAATCTCATGCTAACCCCAAATACCTAGAGACAGCAACACTTCTGCAACATTGAAAAAAACTCAGTAAAAATGGATTTTGTTTCTGCTTGTGGTGTGATATACAACGAGGCTTTGGTTTTGTTCCAAAGGGGAAAAACGGGTGCCAAGTATCCTAGGACTTTGGGAACATTGGTAGGGGAACGGGAGGAGCACAGGGCCATGCTATGCTCTGGAAGTTACATGTGCACTAGGTTAAGACTGACCACTTACCCCTGGCTCAGCCTGAGATGTAATCAGAAGAGATTTATGAGCTTGGCTTTATAACCCCAAATGCTTTGGAGACAACCCTACTATTTTTTTTTTTTTACCTCTGACAGATCAAGTGCAGACATTATTCACATTGCTTGTCTTAACACTTGGCTCTTCATAGTGATGCGGAACATCTTTCTATATACTTCTGCAAAAATGTCAAATAGTGGAAGATACTGGTCAGCCCTCTGCGACAGTTACAATATACGCTATAGTCTTATAGCACGTTATAGAAGATAGAAAATGCCATGAGATTTTGTAAAGAAACTGCACCTACATGCCACTGTCACCAAACAACAATAAAATATAACATACATTCTAGTATTGCAACTTACTGTGTTTATAAAATCAAAAAGTATTTAACTTACCTTATAGATACCCATATAAATCACTCTTCTTTTTCTTTTGGCCTCGCCCTTTATCAGGGATCGCCACAGCGAGTAAGTCATCAGTGAATAACTTGTATCATTGATTTGGCAAATGTTTCTGACGCAACCCTCACAGTTTACCGGGCTTGGGACCGGCACTAGAAATACACAGGTTTGTGCTCTATAATGGGTGGTTTATTCTTTTTTTTATTTGTTTCTTTTTAGAAATACTAAACCCATTCAAAGATATTAAGGTCTGAGTCTTCCCATCAACCCATCAACTGTCCTAAAGAGTAGCACAAAATTCTTTGGACAAATGAGAGCAAGATTATTCTTATTATGATTCTGATTATATTATTAGTCTAAAGGTCACAGAATTTAAACAACAGTACAGTCTGAAGGCTGTAAAACAGGTGCAAGCATATTGGTTTGGGGATGTTTCTCGTGTTTTGGATTTAGGCCTATTATGATAAAAGGGAGAGGCCGAAGAAGAAGAAGAATAATCGTATATCAAGCACCACGGACAAGTTTGAATATATCGAAATACTGGAAAGATCATATTGGTTTCCAGTTGCCTGAAGAAGGAATGTCCAGGAAATAGGTGTTTCAGCAGGATATTGATAAGCGGGCAACATCCAGGTTCCAAACTAACAAGATTAATGTTCGACGTGTGCCGCAAGTTACGACTACTACAGAAGAAATCCTTAACCGAAGCTAAGTTCCCTACTTGTTTTTACATATTTTTTATATTATTCACACTCACACCTGCACTGAGACAATATTAAACACACATTCACCATCGTTATAGAGTTCAGGGCTTAACGGTTTTTCTATTTACAGGATCCGACGAAAAGATCACGCCGACGCCATCTGTGCCGGAACTGTTTAATATCATCTCATATTGCAGAGTTTGCATAAGGTAACGTACTATCATGTCACACATTCAGCTGTTCCAGTGTGTAGAATGCAGAATGTTTAGCCAGTCTTTCTCTGTCATTAGTATTAATTATATCTGTAATAATTGCACTCTAATTAGAACTCTGACAGAGAAGATATCAGTTTTAGAGGTGCGCATCCAGTCATTGGATATGGTTAGTGAGAGTGATAGCAGTACTGTTACGGTAAGAGAAAGTCTGGATGCCTCAGGTGGAGATAGAAGTTTCTCCTCTCCGGCATTAGAGCCCTTGCAACAGGGTGCAGGGGTGACGACTCGCAAAGCCAGTTCTAACGCTGAGGCTCGAATACTAGAGCACCACTCCTCTCCGATTCACGTGTCTAACAAGTTTGCCCTACTCAGTGAGATGCCCGCTGAGAAACCTGAAAGAGCTATGGTTATTGAGGACTCTATAACCAGAGGCATGTGAAAGTAGCGAGGCCATTAGGGGCACCAGCAGCATTAGTAATCAGCTCTGGCCCCCTCCTAATGCAGCGTGGTGATATAACTTACAGCAGGTTATGGTCACTGAACTGCTGGATGTCCAAGTGGTGTCCAGAAAACCATGTAGGCTTTATAGATAATTAGAGTAATTTTGGGCGGAACAGTATACATCCCACTCGGGAAGGTGCTGCTCTCTTATCCTGCAGCATAGGAAATAGTCTTGAAACAGGGCTAGTTAAACCATGACAATCCAGAGCCAAGACCAGGGTTCAGACAAACAGGCTATTCTGTTTGTATTGTAGCTGCTTAGAGTCTTCACCTAGGGTTCATCATATTGAGACATTGTCTGTTCCCTGGGCTAAACCAAAATATAGAAATTTGAAGAAATATAGAAATATACAAAGAGTTTATTCTAATAACTTAATAAATATTAAACTAGACAGTTGTGATGATACAGCCTGCACCGTTGACCTAAAGATGGGACTATTAAATATTATGTCTTTAAATTGTAAATCGCTTATTATAAATGAATTTATTACTGATCCTGGATTAAATTTACTTTGTTTAACTGAAACATGGATCAAACCGGATGAGTATGTAATATTAAATGAAGCTAGCCTTTCTGGATACAATTACATATTCCAGCCTCATTTAACTGGTAGAGGTGGAGGTGTAGCTGTCATCTATCCTAGAAATATACCCATCACACACAAACCAGTAAAAACTAAACTTGTTTGAGGTTTTGTTTACAAAAATATCTTGCGAAACAAGGAAAAATAACTGGGGGTGTGGCTGTGTTCAGATTTAACCAATTACATTCAAACTCATGTGAATTGGAGTCAGCACACACCTGTGACTAATTAAATTGCCTCTGATCAACTCCAAATAAAGTTCAGCTGTTCTAGTAGGCTTGTCCTGACATTTGTGTAGCTATATCATCCAGCACAAGCCATGGTCTGCAAAGAGCTGACAGAGCATCAGTGGTATCTCATTATTCAAAGATATCAGTCAGGTGAAGGCTATAAAAGAATTTAAAATTCATTAAATATACTATGGAACACTGTGATCTGTCATCAAGTGGAGAAAACATGGCACAACAGGGACATTACCAAGAACAGGACGTCCGTTCAAAATTGATGATAAGACAAGAATAAAACTGGTCAGGGAGGCTGCCAAGAGGCCGACAGCAACACTGAAGGAGCTGCAAGAATTTCTGGCAAGTACTGGCTGTGCAGTTCATGTGACAACAATCTTCCGTCTTCTTTATATGTATTATATTCTTTATCTTTTAAAGAAAAACATCCAAGCCTAAAACGCATGTGGGAAAATGTGTTATGGTCTGATCAAACCAATGTTGAACTTTTTGGACATAATTTCAAATTTTTGGCGCAAAAAACAACACCGTAGCTACAGTGATGCATGGTGGTGGCAGCATCATGCTTTGGGGCTGTTTTTCTTCAGCTGGAACTGGGGCCCTAGTCAGGGTGGGCAGAATTATTAACAGTTTCAAATACCAGTCAGTGTTGGCAAAAAGTGTTCGGCCTTCTGTTAGAAAGCTAAAGAGGAACTTTATCTTTCAGCATGACAATGACCCGAAGCAAACATCTAAATCAACAAATGAATGAGCAGAATAAGATTAAGGCTTTGGAATGGCCCAGCCAGAGGCAGACCTGAATCTCATCGAACATCTGTGGGGTGATCAGAAGAGGGCTGTGCACAGGAGATGCCATCGCAATCTGTCGGATTTGGAGCAGTTTTGCAAAGAAGAGTGGGCAACTATCGTCATATCAAGATGCGCCACGCTGATAAGCTCCTACCCAAAAAGACTGAGTGCTGTAATAAAAGCCAAAGATGCTGCAACATACTAATAGTTTAAGGGTGCGCATATTTATGCAACCAGGTTATTGTAAGTTTTTTATTTTATATTTTCTACTTTAAAGGTTTCAGTTTGTTTTTCAATTGCTATGTACAGGTTATAGGTCACAGTAAAGGTGGACAATGTTGTAAAAATATTTGTCTAGCTGTAATTTTTTTTACATTACAAAAACAACAGGGGTGTGTAGACTTTTTATGTCCACTGTACATCTGTAGACAAAGCTCTAATTGTAGGAGATTTAAATATACACTTCTGCCACTTTATCTCATCTCATTTAAAATTACTATGTATCAAAATAGTAGCGTTTCATATACTTCAAGTACTGCAGATAACTTTGTTAGTAAACTCCCACATTTATAAACTATGATTGTATCGCCCTTCAACCCCAGTGAGCTTAATCAGGCAGCTGAGCATCTAGATTCAATACTTCGCTGTACTCTGGATAGCGTCGCCCCAATTAAAAGAGAAAAAACTAGTACCTTGGTAAAACTATTACACACAAACCCTAAAACAGACCACCAGGAAACTAAAGCATAAATGGCATCAGACAAACCTTTTTGTTCATCAAACAGGAGAGTCTTGTAAACTTTTAGTGCTGCTAGAGCAAAATATTTCTTCTTGCTAATAGATAAAAACAAAAATATCGTAGCAAAACTAACTAGGAACAAGACCACTGCAGAAGCGTTTCCACCATCAGGTTGTAGTTGGGAAGACTTTATGAATTTCTTCAGTGATAAAGTTGAAAATATAAGGCACAAAATTAATACTGTAAATCTTAACCCGAGCAATCCAAGTCAACTAGATGTCAATATCTTTACCTTTGTCCAGAGATGATCATACTTTAATCCACTCCAAGAGTGGATACCCATACCCACAACGTTACTCAGAAATGTACTACCGGAAATAATCCAACCGCATATAAAAATCATCAATTCCTCACTTAGTACTGGCTTTGTCCCTAAATCCCTAAATTTAAATTAGCAGTTATCAAATCTTTGATTAAAAAACTTAATCTTGACCCCTGCCAGCTGTCAAATTATA
>JAOUQV010000040.1:9180128-9192961 GCA_028565295.1 Aspidoras spilotus
GTAAAGGTGCCCGTGATCTTTGTTCCCTTAGACGTCACTGCATCACATACAGGCATGCTTCTGTATTGGCAATCACAAAATGGGCTCAGGAATATTTCCGGAGAACATTATCTATGAACACAATTCGCCATGCCATCCGATGTTGCCAGCTGAATATCTATAGTTCAAAGAAAAACCCTATCTAAACAAGATCCAGAAGCCCATACTTCTTCTCTGGGCCAATTCAATTCAATTCAATTCAATTCAATTCATCAATTCACCTAAGATGTTTGGATGCCCTTATATTTTAGGGAGCCCTCATTTCTGTTGTTTACTCTGAGTCTCATTTTTAACTATGCCGCTCTTGCTAGTCTTTGTGGGATGTGTAAATTAACACATGCTGCAGTACTCATTTTCTCCTTTAAAATTATCACACCTAATCGTTTTTTTATTTGCTATTACTCTCTTTCTGCTGAGGTACACATGCTACCACTTGAAAAAGTGCTGAGCTGACATTGTTTCCAACAACCTACTGATCCACTCTACTGGTAAATACTACACACTCCACCACAGGCTCTTTTCAAGTTGTTAATCTGTTATAACCCAAATGAGGATAAGGTTTCTTTCTGAGTCTGGTTCCTTTTACCCAGGGAATTTTTTCTTGCTACTGTCGCCATCCAGCCATTCAGTAACTCTGCTTTGTGACAATGCTCCATTGTAAAAGGGCTATGTAAATAAAATTGAATTGAATTATGGATTGCAAGTCCATCTATTGCACACATTTACACTATGAGCTGCATCCAAAAAGCCACAAGCATTTTGAAGTATTGAACACATCCCTCACACACACACACACACTGTTCAAACTATTACCATCTGGAAAGTGTGCCAAAGCATTCGGGCCCACACAGCCAGACTTCTCAACAGCTACTTTTTACAAGCATTCAGAATACTCAAACAGGAACTGAATTGGACATGCACACACACAAATACACACATGGTATATAAATATAAAATATATATAAATATATATACTTGTTGCTACTAATATGGATTCTTGATCAGATCCACTTATATTTACATTTACGCAATCTTATTTAGAGCGACTTATACTCCATCAGCTCCTAACACTATGTATCATATTCTTCTCATATTCAGTGTACTATGTGTTACAGGACAGGATATCCATCCTGTAAAAATAGGACAAAAATACAGAAGTGTGAGGAGATTTATTTTTTGTAACAAAATCAGTGAACACTAAGGTTGAAATACACAAATAACAGTCAGCGAAATGGCAGTGCTCTGTGAGGGAAGTGGATCACTTAGGCTACTGGTCCTGAGAGGAAATAACCGTCCTCAATCCCCAAGAACCAATAGCTGGGAAACAAACTGAAAAAACACAACACACATTAAATAGTAAGATGTAAAGATGTAAATCAGCCAGCCAACCAACCAACCTCGCGCGACAACGCACACATTAAACACACACACACACATCCACACAATAAACACACAGAACCACATTTCCACCTCTGATTTGAACACAGAGTAATTATAAGTAGCAATAAAAAGAAAGTGCATGCTATTTACAGAGGTGTGTGTCTCCAAAGAAGCCACGCCTATGAGACACTCACCGCCGTGCCTAAACGCTCTCACAGAGACATACACAGACACAAGACAGGCACAAATTGACATAAAGTGATACAGACAAACATCACAACTTTGACCAGTTTTGGCTGTCATTGCACAGGTTGTTGTCAGTCACAGAAAGGAAGTGTGTTGCATGAAAAATGGGGGTCCTACAAATATTCCCCCAAGTGGTGGTTTGATGATAAATGTGGTATTGAGAATTTTACACCATGAAAGAAAGCACTCCACTCACTATCAGTATGGAACAGTGATTTAGAAAGCTTTTCAGAGACTTTTGGAGACAAGTGTGTCTAAACCTTAAAACAAAATATTCTCAGCTCTGGCCAGGTACAGTGGGAACTGTCCATGGTACTGAACTCTATTCCTCACAATTTCGGTATTGTATATGCAGAACTCTTCTTTTCCATTATAGCATGATGTATTCAAATTAAATATAGAATTTTATAAAAACTAATCTTAACCAATAACATATAAATGAGGCTTCAGTTCCAGAGAGTCTTTCAACAAGTCCTTCAAAGTTCTAATATAATGCCATTGTTTTCTAATACCTGGCATTTCATAGTGGCTTTCTGTTTGGCAAGGGGGTGACACAGTTAGTAGCACTGTCCTCTTACAACAAGAAGGTCCCGTGTCCTGGGTGGGAAGTTCCATGTAATGTATGTGTGAAGTTTGCATGTTTTTCCCATGTTTGCATTTCCACAGTCTATAAATAGCAAGACCTGCATGCTATTTGAGTTGGAGATGCCAAATTGTCCATGTACTGCTACCTTGTGTATTTTTTAATGTAATGTTGTGTACGGAATAACCTCATGATCAGTCTACGAGGCTGAACAATGACGTTAAACAATAAAGAAATTCTGTCTACTAGTCTATATTAGTCTGTATGAAGTGTCAGATATAAGAATTTGTCATTAGCAAAATTAAAGAGCTTTGTGTCCCATCTAATATTTGATTTAATCCCTATGACATGAATGCTGCCAAATCTAGATTGGCTTGTTGGCATGAAAAGTGATGGAAAGGTCTGTATTTTATAGCTAGCTGAAATGAAATTCACAGAATACAATAAACGCAAACAAAATTAATTAAGCCAATTAAGAAATGCATTGTATCATACACACCCTATTCTCTACATTTTAAAGTTCTAATAATCTGGATATATCTATAGTGGGTATAACACAGTTTTATATCATCACACGCACGTTTATCTGTTCATTCTTATATCCGTTTCAAGAAGATAAAATAACCCTGAATAAATTTGAACAGTAAAAAGAAAATTCAGGTTTATTTTATATTCTTGTAATGAATGTAAGCTTGTTATTATACAAATATACACAAGGGGGCAGTAACACATTATGCTAATAAACATATGAGTTTACCAATAACTTTTGCAATTTGTCCACATGCTGCCCAAAAAATAAAAATTTTCCCAAAGTTGAATACCGAATGAAGTTGAATATTGAAGTGTTCTCTTTCCTAATGCTGTAGCCTATTTGGCAGTTAATATAAATGTTTGTCTTGTTAAAATTCGAGCTAATATTTAGAGGTAAAAATGTAACTAAAATAAATCAAATAAATATAAACTAAAACTAAGTATAACATAGGTGATTGAATCCTAACACCAGTAATACACTATATACATTATAATAATACACTATAATAAAATGTAACATCGTACACTATAATAACACACAAATCAGTTATTTAAACGATGGCAATATCTAGTATACGTACACAAAATCTGAGTCTTATACATGCTTTTGTCTTATTTGTAAAAATAAATCTCTATTTCTCACTGTTGTGCAGGTTTGAAAATATTGCATCAGTTCATCTATGACTGCGGTGCAAGAAAAAAGGCTGCCCCATTTGTGATATGCACAAAAGAAATGCAGCGTGCATTGATTCTTCTATGTTTATCGAAGATTTTGAGCACAGTACTGAAAAAGTACTTGTCATGAAAAAGTGTTTATGAATGGATAGAGATGCTCAAGGAATGTCCCACAAGTGTCGGATATGACCACACCCATGAGTGATTGCAAATTTTAATGTGCATGTGACCTTATTATGTTGGGTAAACAAGTGACTCTTGGGTTGCCTGAAAGTTGCTCTATGAACAGCCTAAAAATTTTAAGGGGAATACAAAATCTTATTTTTATTGAAAACCAAGAGGTTATGTTGAAAATAATGTTTTTTCTGAACTTTGATTAAAATACAGTATATTTTACAGACAGAATGTAGAGAAATTTTGACTCACCACTGTGTGTATACACTCACCGACTCAGCCAATCACATGGCCGCAAAATTTATGCATGTAGAGGTGGTCAGGACAGTTTGCTGAATTGAAAAACCGAGAAAAAAAGTGATTTAAATGACTTTGAACATGATTATTGGTGCCAGATTGGCTGGACTAAGTATTTCAGAAACTGTTAATCTACTGAGATTTTCACACACAACAATCTCTACAATTTACAAAGAATAGTCCAAAAAGAAAGATTCAGTGAGGGGCAGTTGTATGAAATAAAATGCCTTGTTGATGTGAGAGGTCAGAAGAGAAAGGGTATCATTGTTGAAGATGATAGAAATGCAACAATAACTCAAACAGAAAACAAGTAATAAATTATTTAATGTTGCACACAAAAGCAGAAATAGCCTGGAGTGCTGGGAGACATAAGAAAACTAAACAACAGGCGGAGTACTCAAAAAACACAGAAGTTGGAAACTGGAAAGTAAGGTCTGCTGCCCCTAGACACTCCGGCTTCATCGCTTCTAAAAAAAGGGTAGAAACACAAAAACATAAACAGGTAAACAGGCAGCAAAAACACACCCCTAGCTCATCCAGAGGACCTTGTCGGACTGGCCTGAACTGACTGATGTGAAAAGTTGGGTGGATTCTCGAATGCCTGGGAAGCTGGACCCTGTAGGAAACATCGTTAATCTTTCTGATAATATGGTAAGGTCCTATATATTTAGGAAGCAGCTTACATGGACCGTCTAACCTCAACCCCTATGTTGTCACCTATACACAGTCACTAGGTTTGTAGGTAGGATTCTGTCCGCTATGTTGATCAGCTTGGCGTTTCATATAAGCAATGGCTGAAGACAGTTGTTGATTTGTCAGAGCCCATACTCTCTCACTTTTTTTGAACCATGCGTCGATGGCTGGAGTGTCTGTGGGGTTTGCATTCCAGAGGTATAGAGGCAGCTGGTAGTCCAAAACACAATGAAATGGAGTAAGTTGCGGAGTGCATAATAAAATTATAGGTGATAGCAGCTTCACTGCCTAGAGTCTCTGTGACCTACGTCATAATTTCGCTCTGCTGCAGACATTTTGTGGGAGAATAATGCCACTGGGTGTATGTTTCTGATGCTGGGACTTTCCCTGATGCTGGGTCAGAATGGCACCCAAAAACATGTCTGATGCATCAACCTCTACCACAAACTGAAGTGAGGAATCTGTCAGGACAAAAAAACAATAGCACAGACAGACTATAAGACAAACTAACTGGAAATCTAGCACTAACAAACATGTATAGAGTTAAACGTGCTGACCCACAGCATCTTTCCTCCTAACTGCTCATTTTGAAGTGTCTAAAACAGGGGTGGGCAAACTTTATAGCTTAGAGGCCACATTGCCTCTTTATATTTGGCAGACGGGTCGGGCCAGCACAGGATGCCTTCATATTAAACATAAGCATTTTTTCCAGTGCATCAAAGTCTGGTGTTACTTTCTTTGTGGCAATTCTAGAATATGAGGTGTTCATCATTCATCTTGGCTACCTTACTTCAATTTGGATGCCTTTCCTGTTATTGGAACTTTTAATACAGTTGTGAGTTCAATTTAAAAAATAAAATGTTTAATAATTAATGAAATGGACTAAATATCTAAAAAGATTTACACTTATCTACACCATTTTAGTGCGTGTTTTGGGATGAGTAAGTCAAGATACCTGTAACACGCATATGGAAGGGGAGAGGCGCATGTCCGTGAGCGAGTGGGCGCATAAGTGCTTGCGGAAAATAAATGGAGTGGTGTGTGTAAAATAAAGGGATAGCAAGGAAACAGGAAAACAAACTTTATTTAAAGATGAAGACATTACTAAATCTTATAAACAAAGCCTAATGCAACTACAAACAAAAACCCGGAAACGCTCAAAAACATGCAGCTTAACACAAGTACATTCACAAATAACATAAATTACAAATAAATGCATACATATTCATGTGCTTGAAACAGGAAACTTGGAATTTAACTGATGTACATATAGCTACATCTATAACTATACATATAAATACAAATGAACAGATTACCTGACAAACATTTATCAATTGCTATATATCTATTTAAATAATCAATAAAAAACTAGATGTTTTAAAACTTTTGACATTTATTGTGCACTAGCAGGCTGCAGCTGGCTATAAAAAAGTATAAAAATGAAAAAAAAAACATCAATCTGCTAGGCCCAAGCTTTGTGGAAGGGTGAGACACTGCTAGGTGCCTCTTGAGATTTTATTTGCTTGTAACCGACATGGATAAAGATTTGTTCCCGGACTTAATGTGCATTTAACATTTACATTTCCTTTGATTTCACTGAACATAAAAAAATATCTGTATTTCCAATTACAATAACTTTGAATTTGCTACTGTGTTCATCTTCCTCACAATCCCTGCTGTGTTGTAGTAGTAGTAACATGTCATATCGTAATTCCAATTTTATTCCCAACACTGATTATGATTTGATTTGGGCAGTTTCTAGAAACCTTCTGCGGGCCGGATTAAAAAGTCCAACGATGTGGCCTGCGGTCCATAGTTTTCCCACCCCTGGTCTAGAATACGGTGAAATAATTATCTAAATCCTATAAGATGTGTCTAATTAGGAAAGCGCTGTGGGAAAAACCAGAGTTTGTATGTGTGTGTGTGTAAGAAGTAGAGAGGCTTGACACACAGTTCCTGGCGCCATCTAGTGGCAGCGTACGTGACAATACAATCGCTGTTGAAAGTGTGCCATAAATAATTAAGGCAGTTCTGAATGTAAAAGAAGGTCCAATATTTTACTAATAAAGTGGCGGGGTGAGTGTAAATGTAAGGCTATGTAAAGTTTTGTGAAGAGATAAGAAGAATAAAGAAGAATAAAAGCTTACCATCTACAGGGCATTAAGTCTTATTCAATAAATTAAGGAATTAATGCACATAAATAATATTCTATGGTCTTCACAATCACCAAATCTCAACCCAGTCAAACCTTTAGGGGAGAGTATAAGGTGATATAATCGATGCCACTCTCAGCAATAATTTCTGTAGATGGACAAATCACTGGTTAAAATGAGTGTTCATCCCTTGTAAAATGTAAAAGATATGCCAAGTTGCAATGAATTGGGTTAGCCCAAGTTTTTACAAAGAAATTGTTTCATTCTTTTATCTGTAACCGTTCTGGATTTGTAGAGAACCTTAGCGAATCATAGCATTCTTAGACTAACTTTTAATGTAAAATAAAATTATGGCAATTCAGAAAATATTACCCCCTGTAATAGCTGAAAATTAGCAATCTAGTGAGGATTTGAGGAAAGGAAAAAAGTAAAGAATTAAAAAATTAAATAGCAGAAGAAAATACATATTGGCGAGAAACTGTTACTTGTGCAAAAGTGCTGTAAAATCTGGAATTTTACAAACCATAAAGAGCATTAAGATAAAATAAAAAAAAAGAATGCTAAGCTGGTGTGTGATTATTTATAACTGAATAATTGAATTAACTGGAATGTGGAAGCATACTGTATATTTTTCTTTATCAAAACACCTGTGTGCTGCTGTGTGTGTATTTACTCATTGTAGTTTATTACAAATGATATGATATGCCACCATTCTTTCTGAACCCAAAGACTTGTCGTGAATTATCGACCCGTAGAATTCTAACCTGGCAAAGTTAAAGCTATTTTATGAAGCACTGGGAAGCTCTTATGTGTGATTGCTCTTATAAGAGCCCACTCAGTGTGCTACAGGCTGTGGGAGTATTTCTCTTGCCAGCTCCACCAGCGCGCTGCACCGCCTGCTTCGTTAGTATTAGAGGGCGCTTACAGGGAGCGCAAAAAGCCTTATTTAGTGTACGGGCGGACACTGATCACTGCCCTCTCCACCTTAAACACACACTAGAGAGGACGGCACGTCCTCCACACGTAGATCTGGAAATATTTTGGTGGTGATTTTTCGGAAATACCTATCGTCACTTCATAGCATGCCTTTTCTATTACCTGTCTGGACATGAAAAGGTAATCGTGTTTCCAAGTGACAGAAAGAAAGTAGAGGATCGAAACATGGAGAATATAACATTATTTGGAAATGATAACCAGACTCACGGCATATGGACAGATCAAAGTGCCGAATACAAAGTGATAAGTGTGCTGTTGGTCATAGTCATTTGCCTGGCCGGGATCGTGGGGAATGTGATGGTGATCCTCGTGGTGCTTACGACCAAACATATGCGGACACCCACAAACTGCTACCTGGTTAGTTTGGCGATGGCGGACCTTATCGTGTTGACAGCAGCAGGTCTACCCAACATCACGGAAAGCCTATTCGGGGAGTGGGTGTACGGATATGGCGGCTGTCTCTCTATAACATACCTACAGTACCTGGGCATAAACGCGTCCTCTTGCTCAATTACAGCTTTTACCGTGGAGAGGTATCTTGCCATCTGCCACCCCATCAAGGCGCAATTTCTCTGCACCCTCTCCAGGGCTAAAAAGATCATTGTCCTGGTTTGGGCTTTCACTACTCTTTACTGCGTTATGTGGTTTTGCCTGTCCGACATCGAAAAGCAGATCTACGAAAACATCACCATAACCGTGTGCGCGTACAAGGTGCCAAGAAGATTCTACAAGCCGATATACTTCGCTGATTTCACTTTGTTCTACGTGGTACCGCTCCTGCTGGCATCCGTGCTTTACGGTCTTATCGCCCGGATCCTTTTTCTCAACCCGCTGCCGTTGTACCCCAAGGAAAATGCGCACAGCTGGAAAAAAGGCTCGTGCGCAGAGAGAAAAATGCAATCTAAAAACTCTTCATTTAGAAGCACAGCGGCCTCGCGAAGACAGGTATTTTCACCGTTTCTATCACGAATACCAACGACCTTTTAAAAAGATGCCATAAGATTTTTTGTACGACTGACGCGTGCGCAACTATACGCTGAGCGCACGTACGTTTACGTTTTCCCCGGTTCTAGAGAAAAGGTGTTGTGCACAACTGGGTGTTTTATCTGTATGAACAAAAACATTCACCTAATTCAGGACTATTTATTAACCTGAAGCAATGTGCCATTGGTGCATTCCAGTGTGAACCCCCCAAAAATGCATACACTTAAAAACATAAAAAGTAATTGCACCTAATGGCGTCTGAAATATGTTAGCGTGTATACTTTTAAATGCACGTAGAATGGCAGGACAGCATCTGGCATTGCTATACAAGGAGAGCAATCCAAGTTCACTCATTCGAAATCATACTCTCATAGCCCTTATTGCATGTACAGTGGTACTGCTACAGCAGCACATTGCTGATTTAAAAAATCACAGCATGGGCAATGATATTATAAAATTACTAAACGTTATAATATGGCAGAGAAAGGTCAAATATAAAACATAACTCAACATCAATAGGTGGAAAGAACACAGAGTAAAGAACCATATACAGGTTTTTAGACATGTAATGGCAAAGAGGGGCAGGCGCACACTAAGGAATTTTATTCTTTCATTCATGCTTAATACCATCTTAATCCTGTTTAGTGTTGTGGGGAAGATGTTGTCTAGCTGGCAGCACAGAGAGCAAAGCAGGAACAACCAGTCAGAGCATCACTCCATCATAGGTCACATCACACAAAAAATCCAAGACATCATTCAACCTAACTTGTCTTTGGACTGTGGAAGTGACATGGTACCCAGATAAAACCCACACAGACACAGAGAGAACATGCAAGCTCCTACACTTAGACATATTTGTAAAAGAAAAAAATTCATCTGAAGTACAGTAAAATAACAATGTATTAGCATTAACATATTGCACTGTTATCCAGTATAAAAATGGTACAACTCCAATTTTCGGTTCACTGAAAGTTGTAATAGACCTGTCAGTGTGGTCAGAGTGTCAGTAGCGGCTGGTGTGCTAAAGCTTATTTACAAAGTTTGTAGCTTCCATTCTGTGCAACCCAGGTGGCCGTTCCTCTAAGAAAGGTACATATAATTCCTTTTCTTGCAAATTGTACAGAAATAATTTGGTGTATGTTGCTGTTACACTGAGCTATGTGGTTGCCAAGTAGAAGGTTAAGTTTGAGTTTGATGCAAAAAGCTATACATGCTATTTTGTTATACTGTGTCTAATTTAGTCAAAGATATCATATTCTGTTTCGCAAGTGATTCTGGAAGACATCAGTTATTTATAAAATAAATGCCACATGGACTTTTCCAAATTCTCAACTCTCCAGATTGGGTGAGTATGTACCCACTGTGGCCGGCTGACAGGCAGTGAGCCAATCATAGCCTTTCTGCCGATTTAAAGAGTGCGTATTTGAGTTTTCAAATATACAGTCTGGCCAATTTAGTCTGACCTCTCTTACAGTATTAACATAATGTACACTGGATGTTTTTGTTTTTGCAAGCCTGATTTAAAAGTAGGGAAAAATGACAAACTGTAAATAAAAATAAATTTACAAGTGTCAAAAACTAATATTTTATTCACAATAGAACATTTTAAATGTCGAAAGTAAGCCATTTAAAAATTTCATGCCAAATATTGGCTCATCTAAAATTTTGTGACAGCAACACATCTCAGAAAAGTTGGGAAAAGGCCATGTCTACCACTGTAAGACATCCCCATTACTCTTTACAACAGTCTGGGGACTAAGGAGACAAGTTGCTCAAGTTGAGGGATAGCAATGTTAACCTATTCTTGTCTAATGTAGGATTCTAGTTGCTCAACTGTCTTAGGTCTTTTTTTCATATCTTTCATTTTATGATGTGACAAATGTTTTATATCTGGACTGCAGGCTGGCAAGTTCAGTACCTGGATGCTTCTTCTATGCAGCCATAATGCTGTAATTGATGCAGTTTTAGCAGGCATCGGCGGATGGCACGATAAATTGTCTTCACAGATAATGTTCACTGGAAATATTCCTGAGCCCATTTTGTGATTTCCAATACAGAAGCATGCCTGTATGTGATATAGTGACATCTAAGTGCTCTAAGATAACAGGCACCCAGTATGCTTTTCTGCCCTTGACCCTTACGCACAGAGATTTCTTCCAGATTCTCTGAATCTTTTGATGATATTATGCAATGCAGATGATAATATGTTCGAACTCTGCAATTTTACACTGTCAAACTCTTTTCTAAAATCACTCCACTATTTGTCAGCGCAGAATTAGGGTGATTGCTGATCCTCTTCCTTCCTTCCTTCCATCTTTACTTCTGAGTACTGCTGCCACTCCAAGGTGCTCTTTTTATACTCAGTCATGTTAATGACTTACTGGCAATTTACCCAATGAGTTGTAATTTTTTGTACCTTTAACTTTTTTAGCTTCTCAATGTCCTGTCCTAACTTAGATTTCCTAAGATTTCCAATAAGTTAATATTTAGCATAAAAGTGTTTGACATTTGATATGTTGTCTATGTTTTATTATGAATACAATATCATTTTTTGAAATTTAAATTATTGCATTCTGCTTGTACTTTGTCCCAAAGTTTTTAGAAATTGGATCTGTATGTGTAAAAATCCCAGGAGAGCTGAAATTTTTCAGTCTGGTATCAGTAAACATCCCATTCTCAAAGTCTCTGAGATCACATTTTTTTCTCGATAAAGACGTTTAATGTGACATTAATTAAAGAGCTTGCTCTGTGCCTGATGTGAAGAAGTGTGGCAATTGTCTTACTGTATGAATGTGTATTAGTTTCCATACAAACATATAAATAATTAAAATATGGCAAAGGTTGGTAGATTTTGTCTGAGTGTTTTCTTGTTTGTGTTATAGGTGACAAAGATGCTGGCTGTGGTGGTGATTCTCTTTGCGTTACTTTGGATGCCTTATCGTACACTGGTTGTGGTCAACTCCTTCCTGAATAAGCCCTACTCTGACACATGGTTTTTGCTCTTCTGTCGACTCTGCATCTACCTGAACAGTGCCATCAATCCTGTCATCTACAATGCCATGTCTCAAAAGTTTCGTGCTGCTTTCCGCAAGCTGTGCCACTGCAGGGCTCAGAGTTCACAGAAGCCGGCTACATACAGCATGGCACTGACCTACAGTGTAATTAAAGAAACCTCCAATGGGCAGAGCCCAGAGCACTATCCCACAGAAATGGTGGGTCCTACAAATGAATTCCTGCCTGTAAGAAAGAAGCTTTCCTATAAGCAGTCTGAACTTTCTGATAGTGGGTTATCTACGGCCTAGTTGTATAGGTGGATGACAAAAGTTGATAAGTCAGTCTTATTGTCATACGTATGCTAAATACACAAAATTGTCCCTAAAGCACTATAGACTTAGTGTTAAGTCAATGTATAGCCAGAAGAAAGCTCTCAAATCTCCCTGCCCAGATCAATTAAAGGTTTGTGCTTGAAGCCCTCCTCACATAGAATAATGCAGCTACTGAACATTGAAGTG
Source organism: Aspidoras spilotus (assembly GCA_028565295.1). Classification (NCBI taxonomy): domain Eukaryota; kingdom Metazoa; phylum Chordata; class Actinopteri; order Siluriformes; family Callichthyidae; genus Aspidoras; species Aspidoras spilotus. The sequence goes on from JAOUQV010000040.1 coordinate 9,192,392, forward strand.
TGAAACAACTCACCCCAAAGAACATGCTGCAATGATGGTTTTCACATTTACAGTCCATGAGATATCAAAGACTGATCACTGTGGAAACTGATAGAGCATTAAGACTACATGCTATCTATTGTTTATTTCATGTCGGTTATGTTGTGATATTGTTTTGAAAGCTTTAAAAAGATTACATTTAACATTTAGCAGCTAGTTCGAATATATAATAGTAGCATTGTAAGAAGCATTTTAAAAGAAAAAAGTTTGTATAATATATATGAACGGTGTACATGCAGGTCAGTGTAATGTCACTGTGTAACTATATTATTTAAAGTGTCTTATTTATTTGAAGGTGGTCGTCTTTGATAAGGAATTAAACTGTTTATATATACCAACTTAAATTTTTTATATTTGGTATTTAGTATTTGGTATATTTAGTATACAGGTGTTAGACAATGAAACTGAAACACCTGGTTTTAGACCACAATAATTTATTAGTATGATGTAGAGGCTCCTTTTGCGGCCAATACAGCGTCAATTCGTCTTGGGAATGACACATACAAGTCTTGCACAGTGGTCAGAGGGATT
>JAOUQV010000040.1:9198761-9216220 GCA_028565295.1 Aspidoras spilotus
TGTAAGCTGCCCATGCCACACACATTAATGCAACCCCATACCATCAGAGATGCAGGCTTCTGAACTGAGCGCTGATAGTCTGAATGACACGGCGTCCCTGATTTCCATAAAGAACTTCAAATTTTGATTTGTCTGACCACAGAACAGTTTTCCAGTTTGCCACACATTTTAAATGAGCCTTGGCCCAGGGAAGACGTCTGCGCTTCTGGTTCTAGATACAACTTTTTCTTTGAACTATAGAGTTGTAGCTGGCAACAGCGGATGGCATGGTGAATTGTGTTCAGAGATGATGTTTTCTGGAAATATTCCTGATCCTATTTTGTAATCTCCAATACAGAAGCATGCCTGTATGTGAAGCAAATGGCCAAAGATCACAGGTAAATAGTATGGTTATGCAAATAGTATGGTTATGCATAATATCATCATTTTTGATGATATTATGCACTGTAGATGATTATATGTCCAAATTCATTCTATCCTTTCTGATATCGCTCCACTATTTGTAGGCACAGAATTAAGGGGATTGGTGATCCTCCTCCCAAGATGCTACCACTCCATTCATGTTGACCTATTGCCGTTTGGTCCTCTAGCTGTATCTTTTGTACCTTTAACTTTTACATCTTATTACTGTGTCCCAACTTTTTTAAGATGTGTTGCTGTCATGAAATTTCAGATAAGCTAATATTTGGCTTGGAATTTTTGACATTTGATATGTTGCCTATGTTCTATTGTGAATACAATATCAGTTTTTGACATTTGTAAATTATTGCATTCCATTTTTATTTACAGTTTATACTTTGTTCCAACTTTTTTGGAATCAAGTTTGTACACAAATACTCTCTCACACACACATTCAGCACACACCCTTTTCCTCTAGACTACTATCAGAGTGAGCCAAGCACAGCTGTCAAAACCTCTGCACTTCCAGCACAACTGAGGCGAGACAGGCGGGGTGAGAAGAACAGAGAATGAGCCCAGCACCATGCGCACACTCACACACTCATATAGAATGCTGTATCATGGACGAGATGAAATGAGTCCCTGGAACCTTAGCTTAGGATCCACCTCAAAAGGGCCTCTCTTTCCTCATCCAGTCACGCTTAGCAGCAGAGCGTATACACACACACAGCTCACAACTCCAACTCCACCCTTCTCAACACATATGCTGTTGGATCATGTCTGCTATCCCGCAAGAACATACATACAGTATTACATTGTAAGTCTCTAGGATCATGCTAAAAGCCTTTTGTGTACACCTTCTATTATAAAGATTTCTATAATAACATTTGTCTGTTCATTTAATATGAAAAATATATAATATAAACTCTACCTACTGATATATATGTGCATAGAGTACATAACCTGTGCTATTGGTTTGCACATACTGTAGCTATGTTTGTATATACAGTACGTTGATGCCATCCATGCACTTGTGCAACATACTGCACTGATAACATTTGAACCTTGCAACCATTTCCAGTCAGTCACAGGAGATCTATGCTCGACATTTCCTGCTACTGAATAGCAGTGATGCCCTTGTATTATTGCATATTGTAAACCCTTCAACATAATTATCTATAATAGCTACAGGTCTGTGATCAAAGTTTAATCCAGGCACTCGTCATGTTAGGAATCTTGTTAAAGCAGGTTGGATTGCTAACTTGAAAAGACTTTGGGTCTTTATTCATTTCTCTTTTGTTGTATAACAATTCGTCACAAACATGCGTCTTTAATCCAACTCCACACTTTTGTCTTAAATGAGGCGGGAGGAATACCTTAGACACTTCAGATTTGCCACTATGAGGCTGTGTGATGTCGAGCCAAAAATATAGAAAGGAGATACTTCTATGGAAAATAAGCTATAATCTTATCAAATTAGACCCCAGAATTTATTAATACAAAATTATTTTTAGTTGTATTTTTATATTGTTTTCAAAAAATAATAAGGATTTATAAAAGCCCAATTTTAAAAATCGCACTTAGGGATAAGGTTGGCAATTCTCACTTGACTGTATGGCACCTACTTAAGGAACACATGTTTTTCTCATGTTGGTGCTAGTGCGAGGAAATGGTGTGGTTTCACAATTTCAAGTTTGTTATGGAGATCTTTAGTTCTCCCACCACATTAAGTGGTTATGGTGCACACACTGGCCCTCAGAGACCATAGAAATATACACAGTGGTTTAGTGCTGGGAATATGCCAAGACAAATGGCTGCTTCAGGTGAAAACAAACCATGGCCAGAACTGCTTTTTTTGTATTACAGGGGAGAATGGTTACTTACTAGTACAGTCTTACTAAAGTGCTACCTTCAGTGCTTGAACACGTCCTGGTCGTATGAATTGAGGAAATCATTTTAAGACACTGCACGGCAAATAAAGCTGGTTCAATGGTGTTTCATATTTTAAGGGGAACAACCTGATTAAAATCATTAGTGTCTGTCTCCACGCTCTGTTTGTAGCATTAAGTGATGGAAACTAAGAAAAACTGAGGATTTGTCAACCATAAAGCAGAACCTAACAAGGGGGGGTGCACAAAATGGAAATTTTCTGTTTACCCCGAATTTTAAGGTCATCCTGACTGGCGTTCACCTATAACTGACCATAGTGGAATAACACATAAATATTGGCTATAATTAGCTATAAATCATGAAGAGAAAACTCAGCCCTGCTTTTTCACAGGATCATTTCCTTGAGTGCAGTTTCATATTCAAATATTCACTTTTTATTAGCAACCTAGTTATATTCTTCTATGGGGAATGTAAGTTAGATAAATCCCAATATTATTGCAGCACTGGTTCCACTTAGTGCTTCCTTATAGCAAGATCTCTAATACTAATGCAAACATATAACTATGCAATAAAATATTTGGCAGTTGCACAAGCACCCTTTATTAAGAATTTATACAAGCTTATATATCAATCATTTGGAAGAAGCAGATGTATATCGATTTAAACTCTTATTTTATGGCACTAAGACTGATGATCTGTCCAAAAAGACAACACTATGGCTTAGTGTAATCCTGACATTTTCTGTCTGTTTGTGATGCTATTAGCTATTGACTGATCTTATATTCTTCACCTGTGGTACACCTGGGGGGATATAGGTGAAAGGGGTTAAATGGATTCAATTAAGAGAACAATTGGTTTAGTCACACAATTAACAGCTCAGGCTAACTGAATGCACAAAAGAGCCTGGAGGACCACTGCTAAGGATCTCAAGCATTAAGACAGCCTGGCCTGGTTGGTCACACAGTGATTTCATGCTGCATAAATGGGCCCATAATAGAGGATTTGAAACAGACATAAGCCATATCAAAGAAGCAAGGTCTATTAATCCTTTAAAAACATTCTAACATTATACACAGTCTGTTGCTAGATTAACAGATAGATTAAATTGCGTGAGTGGTAAAATCTTTGGCACATAACAAAAATATTTTTGACCCAGCACAGTAAGATCATTACTATGCCATACTTCATTCAAAGGACTAGCTGACAAATGAAGTTTTGTGGGTGGACCTGATTAAAGTTTGAATTTGTGAATTTTAACACGAGCAAGAGTGAGAACGATTTGATATATATATATACTTTTGTTGCTGCCCTAAGAGTTTTGCAGACCTAAATTGCCCATGTATATGTGTCCCAGTGTTTCACAGTGAATAAACATGGATAAAGTTAGTGTTTTAACCTATTAAACACTATTTTAACCCCATCTTTCTTTAGACAACTGTAAATAGCTAGCAGCTATCAGTATTTTGTCTGCAGCATTGCATATATGTGATCTTTAGGAATAATGGTCATTATTAAATTATGGTCATTGTGTTTGTTTATATATATATATAAATAATAAAACGAACAACATTTATATAAATGTGTTCATGCTTCAGACACACAACAAAAAGGTCCTAGTGTTTTCTCATAATCTTGCATGCTAAAATACGTTGTCCCTTATGAGAATGACTCTTAAACAAGTTCTCACTTTGTCATGCATTCCAGTCTTCCTCGTATTAATTAATACTTCCTTCTCTTTCCTTTCCACTTAGTTCTCATCAAGACCTCCATATAGAAAAATACATTGTATCCACTGGGATCTCCTCCACATCAGACTAAAAAATGTCAATCACCAAGTTTGACTTTTGCACCTGGTTTGCAGAAACGTTTGCACTATTTCCAAATGATTTGATTTGCAATGTTTCCTTTAGCTGTGCATAATTGTTTCCAGTTGTAATTAAAATAACTTAGGCCTTTCTTTCCATGTAAAGAGAATAGGCTCTCCTCTCTCAGACAGCCTTGTGTAAATATGCTCCACCTGGCCAGAGGAGTACCTTTAGAAGGAATCAAAGCATTCCTAAAAAGCAGGCAGTATGTTATATCCCCCATGTTGGGGCTGTGCGTGCAACGCTATGTTTGCAAGCCAGTTAGATGAGGTTTCCGCTGGTGCCTGATTGACCACGATGGGCTTTTTTACACTCGCTGCACGTGTTGTTCCTGTCCCACACCCGCACTGCATCATCAGGCTTTTCAACACCTCGGCTTTACTTGGCTCTGACTCAGACCTTTTTCTCTAGGGTGAATTAGAATCTAATGAAAAAACAGATCTGCATGTTTCTTTAGGAGACTACGCTTGAGTATTTAATGTCACCCAAAACTATACTTCAACGGGAACTTGTAAAATTGTAAACTTGTAAAATATCTTAAATTTAGTTGGGATAATAATATGAGCTTTACATAAGAAATAATTTTGGTGTACTGTTACAAGTATAACAGTTTTCTTAAGTTACATATTGGTAGTAAAATAGCAAAAATAATCAATATGATGTCTACTGCTGGGTCCATAATTGTTTTGACAGAAACACAGTTTTATAATGCTTGACTCTGTATGCTGCCATAATAAATAAAAATCAAATATTGCATTAATCATTCAGTAATGAAAGCACAGTTGGTCAACTTTCACAGGCTGAAATAGATTGATAAGCAGTTTCTTTGTTGTATGCCTTGTTTTCTTGTGATGCAATGTCTCGAGTTCGATTTCAAGTGTTGAATTTACATTTCGTAGTTTTTTATTGCAATTTTATATGCAGTTAATCGAAATAGTCCTATCAGCAAAAAAGAATAAACTGTACAAGTGAAGGAATCTTGTTAGTCTCATACTTTACATGATTTAACAACAAAATAGGCATTTTGCATTATGTGAAATGATCTTTTATTATTGATAATTTTATATATGCAAAATATGTATATAATGTAATCATTTGCTACACACTTTGCTATATCGATTGTCCGTCTGAGGTTGTAAAAAAAGATATGTTTAATCCTATAGGGGGCAGTGTGTGCTCTTAGCAGTTCACTCACAGGTGAGCCCATGGGTCACTGAAATGACCAAAGACTTTCCACTGCACACTAAGTCCTCACCAAACACACCCCTGTTCAATTAGTTTTCCCTTTTCAGACCTCTCCTGCTCTAACACCACCATTATATCTGCTACATAGGCGGCACTGAAGTATTTAGAAACATTGAACTTCAACCAGGCCAAGAGGCATTTTAAAGACACTAATGTAACAGGCTGAGCTCTAATATAAACAACATTTATCACATGAAAGTTCAGGCGGGACCATTAGGCTGACTTGAAGAAAGGGCGCTCCTGCCTGGACGCACTAATGGCCCAGCTGCTTCATCAGGCTGTTCTGCCTGCCTTGACTGATCCACGCTCCACAACCCAATTTGGACTTCTCAGACACCTTATCATATACATCTACACTCCTGCACTCCATCTCTTTTATATTCACTTTTCGAGGCACAGAGAGAATTTTTTCTAATTTAGGAGTATGATCTAATATGAACGTTATGCACCAATACTATATAATATAGCAATTTAGCATATAGTCTAAAATTCATCTTACCACCTTACCAAAGTACCAAAATAATCTAAATTCCATCTGTATTGCAATGACTAAACTGTAGAAATAGAAATGTAAAAATATTGAAAAATGGTACAGTTGGTTTATAAGCACAAATACTACAATTAAATAACAATTAATTGTCCTTTCTCCGTCTGCAATCTGTCTACAGCATTAACTAATAAATATCTTTTTATAATTTTTATTTTGTTTTGCTTTAAAATATTTTAACATATCACTCAGAGGCGAAAGACATGTGTTGTATGGTAAAGGCATGATCTTAATGTCTTATTTAAATAAACATATAAAAGGACATAAAATGAAAATGAGATTAACACAAGTCAGTTTTTCTAAGAATTATGAAATCTCCATCATTACTTTTATTTATTTTAGTCTTCTAATTAATTCCATTTCTGTAGCTATCAAATCACATTCCATTCTCAGTATCCCTAGTTTTTTTTATCTTTTTTGTCTTTTGAGGCCTCAGTGGTCTGAAACTGTTTTGGTGCATATGTGAGTGAGTGACACATCTGTACATGGGATTTTCCAAAGTTAACTAGGATCTTGGTTAAAACCAGTGCTACTGTCCAGTGTCTCTTTCACTCACAAACAACACTCTAGATTTTAGGTCAACAATAAACTAGAAACCCTGATTATTATGATATCTTGTCATTGATTCTGTTCTTTTTAGAGAGTACACAACTTAAACACACTATGTCAAATGAGCTCCTTCGTCCACTGCATGGAGTCATAGCCCCACCACAAGCACAGGAATGAGAGAGGATGCATGACTTCAAAAGCCATTGCTGATCAGTTTAAATGCAGATTGCGCACGCAAGGTTAGTTCTCTTGTTTTAAACAAATGCTTTCTCTCCCCCTCAATCTCGTTCACTATTCCTTTTTTCTTGTTTTATGCAGTTTTATGAAGAACAAACATCACATAGCAAACTGTGACCCACATGCAACATTTCTCTTTATAAATAGTAAAGCCTTCATAATTGTAAACATCCTAATTTTACAAGGAACAAAGTGAAATAAACAGATAGAGCTTCTGAAAATCTATGGACAGCTATCAGAAATTCCTTACAAAGGCTTGTAAAAATCAGTTCGTTTATATGTTAATATACATGTGATATCTACTTTAGACTTACATGTTAAAAGACTACAGGATCTTGCTAATACTAATAACCCATTCCTCCTGGCCTTAGATGCATATGACTTTTGGCCAAAAAATAGATAAATGACAGCACTTTATTTCAGATAAGTTATTAAACATGTTCAGCTGGTCTACTGGGCCCTTTGAAGTACATCAACAGATGCACAGAACATTTCTAACATTTTCAATTCTGCCTTTAAGGACTCTATTATTTACTGTCTATATAAAGAATGGTCTTTTAAAATGGGCAATAAACCATCTTTTATGGCAGAATTATCCTAGCCCCTACTGCGAGAATTCCTGCTGCAGTTTGGGCTAGGCATTGCTGAATCAGAATAACATCACAGGGTTAATGTACAGTTGTATGACTTAATTATGTCATCCTATATCTCATCTTGTCTCAGAGATCCACCTTTCATGGATTTTTTTTATACTCTTAGATTTTTAAATATTTAATCTAATCATATGTATTATTTTATCAAACAAGACAATGACAGTATTGTTCATAGTGTGCTGCTATATTTTAAAACTTTGTACATGTTATTGGGAGGTTTCACTTTTGGTATTTTCGTAACATTGCACCAAGGTCATTGAGAATGCTAATTGGAATGTTCATTCATTCATTCATTCATTCATTTTCTATACCTGCTTAATCCTAGTTTAGGGTCATAGGGGAAGCCAGTGCCCACCCAGAAACTCTGGGTGCAAAGGCAGGAGCAACCCTAGATAGGTCACCAATCCATCATAGCGCGCAAACACACACACTATCACACATGCATTCACACACTAGTGGGCAATTTAAAGACACCTAGTAACAAAGTACTAGGAGAAAACAGGATGTTGTATGAATTATTAAATATTAATAGTATAATAAAATGTCATACATATAAAGAGTTATAGCAAGGCACAATAGCGCAGTGGTTAGTTCTGCAGCCTCACAGCAAGAGGATCCTGGTTCGAGCCCTGGATGGGGCGACTCCGGAAATTTCAGTGTGGAGTTTGCATGTTCTCCCCGTGTTTGTGCCAGTTTTCTCTGGGTACTTCGGTTTTCTCATGCATTCCAAAGACATGCATAATAAGTTATTATGTGTCTCTAAATTGCCCGTTAGTGTGTGATTGTGTGTACGCCCTGCCTAGGGATGTTCCTGCTCTTGCGCTCAAAGTTGCCGGGTGGGCACTGGCTTCTCAGTGACCCCAGAACTAGGATAAAGCAGGTTTAGAAAATGAATGAATTAATTATAATATGTTTTACCTTTTTTAATATAAAATTTTCTTTCAGTTTTGTGCTCTTTATATTCCCCAAAAAATCTAATCATGCTTTAAGAAGTAAATCAATCTATAAATCCAGCTGACCTCAAATACAACTTCAATCGGAAAATTGCCAGAATATTAGGCTTTTAATTTTCATGTTGTAAAAGCAGAAAAACAGACAGAGATGTACTAGTACTAGGCTCTATTAAATCTGAAATTGCACATTGGCTGTGTTTTAGAGACCTAAATATGCACTTGATCATTCTGATCTACCCCTATGAAAGGCACAGTAAAAATATAGAGTAAACTCATGTTTACAGAGACGTTTCAGGCATAAATAGAATTGAACAGCTCACCTCAGTATACACTTCCTCTTTTTCTAATCTCGGCCTCCAACATGTCCCCCACTCACACAAGCCTCCCCCTCATAGTTGTGTGTAGATGGACCGCTCAGATAAGTATAGCTGGAATTCCTTTCTGGGGTCCATGAGTCAAATGGGTGGCAAAATGAGACTCACTGAAAATCACTCAATATGACTATCTTTACGGTCCCTTTCCTGCCATTATTCTTTTTCTTCTTTTGATTAACTCTGTGATATTTAATAAGAAATGAGAGAAAGTGTACATCTTTCATATGACCACAAGATATGGCATAGGATATTTTTCTTTGATCTGGGAAGTAAAAAATGACTCTAGTTAATACACAGATGTGATTATCTTTAAAATAACATAAAAATGTGTGTTAAAAATGGTAATTCATAGAAACATTGCAAAATGTTATTGGTTCATCACTTTCCTCACTCAAGTTTACTATTGGCACAGTGTTTTTAATGAATTAAAACATTTGCACTCTACATTTCCTCTCAGACATTTGTAAGTATGATACAAACACACACACACAAACTGGCAAAGCACTGTAATCCATTTAGACATCTATTGCCAGCACTGTAGGTTGTGAAATATGGAATCATTGCTTAAATTATAATCAGCAAATGAAGGCTGTGAAATGAAAGAGAGATATCCATTGCAAGCTGGGAGAAGTTGAATGTTTGAGTGATTAATGCTAACTTCATTCAGGCTTGAACATAACACAAACACCTTTCAACAGTATTTAACTTTTTATCATAAACCAAATGCAAGAAAAACAATCATCTACATTAAATCAGGAAACGAAACAAAGACACAGCCTGTGGGTGTTTTCATATAAATTATATACAGTCTCTGGGCAGATCTAAGGTCAGAAAGTTTTTTTATTTTTTCAAGTCTCTTGTGTTTTATATTATATTATATTACATTATATTATAAACCAGTAATTAGAGAACACAAGCCAGTGCATTTCTAGTGCCTGTCCCAAGCCTGAGTAAATGGTAAGGATTGTAAATGGCGTAAAACATTTGCCAGAACAATAATTTTTCAATGAAGATTGACTCGCTGTGGCAACCCCTGGTAAAGGGAGAGGCTGAAAGGTGAAAAAATCGCCATCATCAATTCGCAAAGTTTGGCTGTACAGATTTATGTGTGGGATAGGGAGAAACTGACCGAAAATCTCATGTCAGCTGAAAGTAACAAATAAGACTACTGCATGTTGGAATATACTGGAGAACCTTGGAGGAAACCCATAGTATCCATGTATTCAACACACATGCTAAATGTAAATATGTTTGCATATGACATGCACAACATGAGATTTTCTTTATTACAAAGTGACATGAGTCAGTCCAGGTCCATTGGCACTAACTCTGCAAAGTTCTGCAATATGTTATGAAATATATGAAGCAGATGACAGTTTTAATGAAGTAGTACAGGCTGCAGCTGTGTCCGCTAAACTACAATTAAGTAGCCTATGGACCATTCTGTCACCTTTCTTCCCTCCAGGTAATGGCTACAGGCCATGCTAAAAGGACTGAGCTGGTTGATGTTCCAGGCCCCTGCCCTTATTCATGCACACAGAGGAAAATGTGTGAAAACAGTGCAGTATGCCCTGTGACCACAAGTCAAATAAAAACTATGGTCATAGTATCACACATACACACAACCTTCTGAGTCCACCACACGCCGGGGGACTATAAAGTTTCACAACTGCGGAGGAATGGAAGTACTTATACAATATAAATACAATCTCAATAAAACAGTATGTGAGTAATTGAATTCCTGTGACAAAAGTGACACAATTAAAGAAAAGTTAATACAATTATGGATTTTCTAGTTTTAAGCAATTATAATACACAGAAACAGATCAGATGCAAACAGCAAACTGTTGTTAGCTTTATATCATGTGTAATTGCAAAATCCGGCCCACCATCCTTTATAATAAATCATGTAAAATGTGTAGGTTCCCCAGTAAACCTTAATATATCCAATAGTGGCTCTAATTCAACAAATCACAATAGCAATCTTTAATCAAAATGCAGTGCAGATTCAGTGTTTTAACCTTCATTGTGTAGAAAGTGTCGGGTTTTGATTCCAACTTCTGTCAAGTTTGCGTGTTCTTCTAATGTCTGATTGTGTTTCTTATGGTCAAGTCAAATCAAGTCGAGTCAGTTTTAGTACACAGTGAAACTAAACGGTGTTCTTTTAGAACTTATAGGTGCTAGCAATAGCAACACAGAATAACATTAGAAAAGACAATACTAACTCAAAATCATACCCACAAGACTATACAAAACTATAATTGAAAGTGCGCATGTATTTAGAGTGCCAGACAGTGTGACTGTGCAGGACAGAACAATGCAAACAAAACAATAAAACTAGGGCAAAATGGGGCACATGTAGTGGTGTTGCCCTGCAAATAAAAAGTTCTGCGTGAAATGTATTTATAATAAAGTCAGCAATGCAAAATATTAGTGAGTGAATGTAAACAGTGGACCATATACTGGCATAAACATTTTATAAATTAAAAACGTTTGTGCAATGCTGCAAATTAACAGTTCAAAAAGTGTGTGTAGGCACATAGTGTTTAGTCCACTTCAGCTTATTTTGAAAGTGTGTATGCAGTGTTCATGTAGTGAACTCAGAAAGTACAGATGCTGTTTCTATTCCTTGGTAACAGAGCTGGTGCTGAGCAACCAGGAGAGATGCTCCTTTAGGTGAACACCAAGGTATGATGCTCACATCAATCTTCACAGAAGAGGCAACAATGTTTAGCAAAGAGAATTCACTCTGTGTTCTTCTGAGGTCAACAATCATCTCATTAGTTTTGTGTACAGCTTGCTGACTTTACACCAGTCTGACTTGACGCAGAATGCAAGCGAGTGGGTGCAGCCAAGCATCAAACATCATCTTACTGCTCAGCTTGAGGTCAAAAAAGCTGAGAGACAATTGGAAGTTTGTCACCCACCCTACTCGCACTCATCCGATGTTCAGAAAGACTTCAGTGGTTCCATTTACAGACAGTATGCTCTTTAAAATTCAGCTAGGTGAGTGCTATATACCAGTTTATGACATTCTTACCTCAAGGAAACCAATAGGGGATTTTATTGTAGTCATGTTTATAAACTTGAGCTTGTTTATATGTTTATAAATGTTTATAAACAATCAAGGTAAACTTGATAATTTTTTAAAATTTTCACTCATTTTAAAATTGGTGCCTGCAACACATTCCAAAAGAGTTGAAACATGGGCAAGAAAAGTTGAGGAATGCTCAGAAAACAACTGTTTGCAACATTCCACAGATAAATAGGTTAACTGGAAACAGGTGAGTGTCATGGGTATAAGGAAGCATCCTCGAAAGGCTGGGACAAGGTTCACCACTTTGTGTACAACTGCGTGATCAAATATTACAACAGTTTAATAAAAACATTGCAATTGCAAGGCATTCAGGAATTTCATCATTAAAAGTTTTGAAAACGAATATTAAATGGCTGTGACATTCGATCTCTCAGGCAGCACTGCATTAAAAACTGACATAACTCTGTAACAGATATTACCACATGGACTCAGGAACACTTCGTAAAACTACTGTCAGTGAACATAGTTTGTTGCTCCATCTACAAGTGAAAATCTACCATGCAAAGCAAAAGCCATATACCAACAAAACCCAGAAACACTGATAGCTTCTATGTGCCCCAGTTCATCTGAGATGGACTGATGCAAAAGGAGAAGTGTTCTCTGGTCTGACAAGTCCATATTCAAATTGTTTAAGCAAATCATGGACGTCGTATCCTCTAGACCAAAAAGGAAAAGCAAACTTCAACAATTATTGTCCTCAGTTCCCAAATGTTTATTGAGGCCCAACTTGGAATTGGGGTTGTAGTTTGTCTCGTTCTTCTAGAACTAACTATTCCCCAAACCAGATGCAGCAATATAGCCCAAAACATTACTGAGCCTCATCTATGTTTCCTGGTATGTGTGGGCTTTGTTTTTGTGAGCACCATTTTTTAAGTCCATTTACGCACTAAAACTTTTTCCCTTATCCATATAGGCAACATGAATGCACGTGGTAGAAATTAAAGAAAGCAATTAGTTTAAAATATTACTATAATGAATGTTTTACAGTTACCAACAAATCTGTCCAGGCCATCTATCTATCTATCTATCTATCTATCTATCCATTTAATGACCAAGTTTCACACTGTCTTCAAGGAAGAAATATTGTTTTAAGTAGATTTTTTGGACATGCCCTGGACTTAACTCGTGCCCTGTGATCAGCAGTATTTGTCAGATGCCCACTCAGCGACAAGAGCATTAACTAAGGCTAGGTTGTGATGTCAAGTGGGAAGACCTGATCCAAAGTTCCAGCTGTTTTATAAGGTTTTTATTTGGATAAAGGTCAGGGTTTTGTGCAGCATTCCTGACAAAGAATGCTATGGAACTCACCTTCTGCACAGAGGCAGTGTCAAAATCGAACTAGCACAGGAACCTTTAAGGACTGTTTTTCAGCTACAGTATATAAAGACATTTTATCCAGTTGTGTGCTTTCAGAAGTTTGGGGTCAATTTAGACTAAACTCAGGTGTCTACAAACTTCTGAATGTATAACGTATTATTCATTATGAAGTAAAAACGTCTCATATGAGTGGCATGATGAAGCAGGGGTACAGATGGCAGACTAGTCCAGGGTCCTCCATTTAATCTTAAGTACAGGAGACTGTTTATTGGAGTTTCGCATAACATCCTATGATTATGTGGGCCCCCTCCAGGTGATCAGGGCTTCTTTCAAAACATGCCAATTGGTGGATTGACTGCATAATATTTTCCAGATATGAATAAGTGTGTTAATGTGTGTTTATGCTCTGCAAGAATTGCTTTATTCTTCAATATTCCAACATTAGAGAAATAAGCTCTGAATATGCAACTGCTCACAAAGATAAAGCACTGCCACTCTCACAAAGATAAAGCAGTTACTAGTGAATGAATAAATGAAATTTTTTTGAATACCAGTTTGTTTTAAAATGTTATTCGATCATCTTGAAATATGCATTAGAGACTTCAAATCTAATATTATTCAAACTGAAGAGTTATTGTTTAAAAGTACTGTAAGTGCTACTGATGTTCAGTGACAGAAAAAATGTTTTCCTGATGTCATAAAGTTAAATTACCTCAACATTTTAAAGTGGGAAAACCATACATTGGAATATAAAGTTCCAATATGACTTAAGTGCAAATGACCTGCATATTCTCTCTAACTAACACCTGCAGGCATCCCAGAGGAGGCCTTTCAAACAAATTTTCAACCAGAGAGTATTACTGGTGACTGGTGTTTTCTTGTGGTTTTGTAATAATATTTTATGTTGATATAACAATGTAAATAGTACTGATGACTTTGGCTGATTTCAGATATTTTGATTGTGGCATTGTGATAATAGATTGTAGTTTAATTCAGTGGATTACTATTCTATTTGACTCCATCATCCCACAGGTTTTCTGCAAGGGAACACAAATGTGCTAATGTATTGCATGGATGTTTAGATATAATTATATTTCATTAAGGTACAGCAATTTATTGGATTCTTGGAAACTAATAAACCCAGAGGTTAACAAAAACCAGTACTCCTATTCCCATTAAGAGGCAAATGGATTTTTTAGCTTTTTTCACAAGGGCTGTAAAGAGAGTTCTTGCATAACTGTTGTGTTGTACATGGAAAAAGTCTGCTTGTCACACAGTAGTAGAAGAACACTATTTAACAATAAGAATGTATTGCTCTCTTGTTAGACATATACTATTAAAAAAACTTAGTTAATTTACAGTATATACTTACTGATAAATATCAAATAGGTGATGTAATTAGGCCTATAATAAAACGGTATATTGTAGTTTTGTTTAATGCTTTATTAACCATTAACCATTAACAGCATAACATGTTCTGACTGTGCTGGCCACAGGCTGAAAAGATGTGTAGTCTATTAGACCTGCTAACCTTTTCTAAGCACATCTGCATACTGCATGATGCTCCAAACTGCTATCCAGATGATAAAATATTAAGCAGCTAAACATTCAGAAATAAACATTAGAGACTATGACATCTAGTGTGTTAATAACATTGTAGGAGCCGTGCAGTTCTGACCCATACATACTGTATGACAACAAATTAGCAAGTAAAGAAAATATGGAAAATAGCTAAACCTAGTACAAAGATTTTTTTACAAGTGCAATTTGGCTAACATCATAAGTCTCAGGATAATTGTGTAGCACTAATAAACTGTTAGAGAGTGACAGAACCAGCTCTGCTTAATTTGCCTCACTTAACACAGTTCAATTCTATTGTCCAGAAGCCTTGTAATGTCAATCTTATAAATATAATTTGGATGATTTCATTATATTACAAGAGCACTGTGGGTATAGGTCATGTTCTGGAGGGGTGCTGTTGCTACAATAAAATACCAACCAACATTTCTGGCTTTTCAAACTGAAATGAGTGTGTGTGTGTTTGTGTGTGGTGGGTAACATGTTTGGCAGGAAAACCAGTGTTTGATTATGAAGTCATCAGTTTAAGAAAACTGCAGATGGCCTTGTGCAGAGTAAAATAGTGCCATCTGCTTATGTTGCAATGCGCCACTTCTCTTAGTCTTTGGCAGCACTGGAGCTAAAGAGTTCATAGCCCTAATGTCAGTAGTGGAAGGTTTCAGAAGTCATAGCCAACTAACCTTCTCATTTCGGTAGTACGTAAAGAGCATGTCAATAGGTTCAGTCAGTTACACTACTATATACACTTCTTTGTGGTTGTAGAGCTTTCAGCCAACTGACAGTGGAATGTCTGCTATTCCTCAGGATGGCTCTAAAATGGACTAAAACCGACATCGATCATCCAGTTCTAAGCATTTACAAAACAAATGTCATATTCTAGCACTACATGAATATTTACATACCACAAGCATATCATACTAGTCATGGAAGCTGTACTGATTAATCGACAGGGAAATGACTCTAGTACAGCCAAAGGTAAGAGTCATTTGTATCGGCTCACTGATCATGACTTGAAATCTAATGATGTTAATACAATGAGAACAAGAAGGCATGTTAAAACAATTCACTGATGGCAAAGAGCAACACTTGAAAAATAGCATGTATCCACTCTCACTAATGTACAGCTCAAACCCATTTGTGAAGCTACTTTATCTCACTTAAAGCATGTAAATGAAAAATCAGTTCAGCTTTATGCCTCCAAGAAGAAAAACAGACATGCTCCACCTCAGCGGTGCTGTAATTGCTGCCACAGCTGGCAAATCCCATTACGCCACCTTGCCCAGTCAGGAAAATAGCAAAGGCCTCTCTGCTACTATGAAATGCATACACAACACCTGTAATACTGTAAAGTCTTTTAAGCAAGTCTGCATTTTCCTCCTCATTTTCTCTTATTTACTTTTGTTTTATCCCCAAGGCGTATACTAATCCCTACACCCCATGGAGCTTTTCACCTCCCTTGCATATACACTCTGATTTGGTTCCAGCTGTGAATGTGGAGAGATGCCCGTGTTGTTTCATGTTCAATAAAATTCACACCATACTTTTAAATAGTGTAGTACCAGTTACCAACTATGAGTCTGGGGTGAGTCAGCGAGAAGTCAAAGTCAGCATATCTGATCAATTTGATTCTTTTTCTAAAGGCATTCTTGAAAGCAGCTAAAAGTGAACAGTCCAAAACAAGTTAAGTTCAAGTCCTCCCTACTGCTTTCAGCTATTTAGCCCAATATGAACCTTGTGACCTTATAATGGCCACCCACAGTAAACACAACATTAATTTGAATATGAAAAAAAGAAAATACAGATTCTACATTTACACCTCTTTATTCCAATTGCAGCTGTGCTAAAAACATTCAGACACAGTGAGCAGGAGTGTACATAATAGATGTCAGGAGTGGATGTTCAGTTAATGCTGTCTGTAAAGTGAACGTTCACACTCAATATATGATATATTCCATATATATAATATTTATATATTCTGGTCCTGCATTTGTATTTTTCTCATAAAATGTTGCATGTTATTTGATGCACGGACTACAAAGGGGCAAAGATAGATGGAAAACGGAAAGTCAAACATCCCCAATATACATTGGCCAAAATGCTGTCATTTTTCTTTATTAAAAATGTTTTAGGCTCATGTACCACTGTCTTCACCCCTTTATCACAGGTGACATGTTGAATGTGGTTCTTCAACCACAAGCTGACACTCATTTGACCTTTATCTATTCACACACATATCTTGGTGGTACAAGTACTTTCTCTTTACTGTGCTTATCCAAGTTTTGGATAAGCATCAGCATCCTCAGACAAAAAAAAATAAATCACTGCAAGCTTCTCTTCTTTTGTGCAAATAACATCCTGGCCATTGATTTTTTGCTTGTAGACAAAGGTAAACTGATGTAACACATTCAAACCTGCACAACAGTGACTGGGGAGACAGCAACCTAGTACAGAAGACAAGAAAAAGAAATATATGTATAGAGAGAGTGGCAAATGATTGCCTGATCCATTCAGACAAGCGAATCAGTTAGGTCAGTAATGTAGTGCAGATTTTGTCTTCAGCCTCATAAGATTATGATGATGATTAATATTATTTTTTTTTTATTTTTAACGATAACTCGAATAATCGGCCTAAACTAGGTATTTAGAGCCATTTAGTTACCCTAAGTTGTATTTTATAATAATAAAGTGTTGTAGCTAATGTTGCTTGTTATCTGAATAGTCTGAGAAAACATATGAAGTGTTCCTGTATGTCATT
>JAOUQV010000040.1:9244314-9256655 GCA_028565295.1 Aspidoras spilotus
GACCAAGACAGCAAGCCTTTGTGATGTATCAAGAGCCACTTTGGGGTGTTTTGGAGGAGCAAGTCAGGAAACGTTTTTTCTCCACCAGCATCACATAGTGACCTGGCCACTATCCTGCAAGAAGAATGCTTTAAAATCTCTCTGACTACTGTGCAAAACTTGTATGTGTCATTCCCAAAACGCTGTATTGGCCGCAAAAGGAGGCTCTTCACCATACTAATAGATTATTGTGGTCTAAAACCAGGTGTTTCAGTTTCATTGTCTAACCCCTGTAGTTGTTAAAACTTTTATTTTTAAATAAATCTTTTACACTTAAATTATATAGCAATTTTACAAGAAAACAATTGACCTGTTACTAAAAATAATAAACACTTTATTTAGCACCGCCTAAATCCTATACATTATCCTATACATTACCTAAATCCTATACATTTGCAGTGATTAAACCTCTAATTAAAAAACCTGACCTGGACCCAAATGGTCAAATTTCCCTTATTAGTAAGGTACTAAAGAGTGTTGTAGCACAACAGGTTCATGCCTACACATGAAAACCATATCAGTCAGGTTTTAGGCCTCTGGTTAACCATTAGATAACTCAAGCCAGTGTATTTCTAGTGCCGGTTCTAAGCCTGGGTATATGGTAAGGAAAGGCATCCGGATTAAAACATTTGCCAAATCAATGATGCAAATTCATCAATGTTCTTCCATACTGGATCAGTCGTGGCCGTGTACTGGCAGAAATTGGGCTACTGTTTACCGAAGACGACGAGGAGGGAAGCATGTGAGGAGACAGAGAGAGTGTAGAACTGAGTAGAACACTAAATGTATGGTGGATGAAAAAGAAAGGTATAGAATTGGCTAATATAATAAAGACAAGAAAGCTAGATATGTTGTGTTTGCAGAAGACAAAGTAAAGGGAGAGTTGAAGCATTGTGCAGGTTTTAAATTGTTTTGTGGATATAAAGAGAAATTGAATCAGGTTGGTCTTGAAGGAGGACTATGCAAAGAGTGTTGTTGAGATGAAAAGAGTGTCAGATGGAGTGGTGAGTTTGAAGTTAGAAATTGAAGATGTAATAGTGAATGTTATCAGTAGTTATGCACAACAACCACTGATAACATGGCTGTGAGTTGGAGGAGAAAAAGAAATTCTAGAGGGAGCTAGATGAAGTGGCAGAAAGCAATCTCAGAGAGGTGAGAGTGTGGTGATTGGTGCAGATTTAAATAGGCATGTTGGTGAAGGAAACAAAGAAGATAAGGAGGTGATGGGCAAGTTTGGTGTTAAGGATAGGAATCTAGAAGGACAGATGGTTGTGGATTTTGCAAAGAGGATCTAATTGGCTGTGGTAAACACATATTTCCAAAAGAAGGAGGACCCCAGGTGACATACAAGAATGGATGCAGGAGCACACAGGTGGATTACATTCTGTGTAGACAAGGTTGCTTAGAAGAGATTGTAGACTATAAGGCAGTGGCAGGGGATAATGTAGCTAGACAACATCGGGTGGACGTTTGCAGGATGGCTCTGGTGGTCAGGAACAGGGCAAATGGTGGAAGTTGGGAAAGGAGGAATGCTGCTAGTTTAGAAAGAAGTTGAAAAGGCTTTGGATGGTAGTAAAGAGCTTCCAGTAAAAGGACAGCAAGGAAACTTTGTGATGGGACAAGGAAGTGCAGGAGGTTATTCAGAGGAAGAGGTTAGCTAAGAAGAAATAGGACAGGGAAAGGACTGAAGAGAGAAAGCAGGGGTATAAAGAGATGCAACATAGAACAAAGAGGGAGGTAGCAAAGGCCAAGCAGAAGGCCTATGTTGAGTTGTATGAGAGGTTAGACAGTAAGGAAGGAGAAAGGGGTTGTATTGGCTAGTGAGACAGAGAGATAGAGCGTCAAAGGATGTGCAACATGCCGGGTGATCAAGAATAAAAATGAAAATTTAATGACAGGTCAGGAGAGGGTGAGGGAAAGATAGAATAAGTATTCTGAGGTGATGATGAATGAAGAGAATGACAGGGAAAGAAGGCATAGAAAATGTGAAACAAGAGGTAGCAAAACCTGGCAAGAATGAAGTAAACAAAGCGTTAAAAAAGAATGAACAAGGAAAAAGCAATTGTACCTGAATACATGCTGGTAGAGGTATTGAAATGTATATGAGAAATGGGAGTGGTGTTTTTGACTAGATTAATTAATAAAATCTTTGAGAGTGACATGATGCCTGATTAATGGAGGGAAAGTGTACTTGTACCGATTTATAAGAACATGGGGGATGTGCAGAGTTGTAGCAATTACAGGGGCATAAAGTTAATAACAGATCTGATTTTTGCTTTAGGAATGCTGTTTGAGAAGTATCCTGTCATAAAGAGCTACACTGTGTCTTTGTGGATTTAGAGAAAGCTTATGATAGGGAGCCGAGGAAGGAACTGTGGTGTTGTATGAGGAATTCCGGAGTGGCTAAAAAGTACGTTAGATTGGTGCAGGACATGTATAAGAATAGCATGACAGTAGTGAGATGTGCAGTAGAAGTGAAAATTAGCTTCAATGTAAAGGTGGGACTGCATCAAGGATCAGGTCTGAGCTCATTCTTGTTTGCTCTGTTGATGGACAGCCTAACAGATGAGGTCAGACAGGAATCATCGTGGACTATAATGTTTGCAGATGACATCATGATCTGTAGTAAGAGCATGGAACAGCTAAAAGAGAAAATGGAGAGGTGGAGGTATGCTCTGGAAAGGAATGAAGGGGAATGAAACTCAACACTTGTAAGACAGAATACATGTGTGAATAAGAGGGAGGAAGTGTGGAAAAGAGGTGAAGAAGAGAGTACAGGCAGGATGAGGTGGATGGAGAAAAGTGTCAGAAGTGATGTGTGACAAAAGTTTTGCAGCAAAAGTGAAATGAAAGATTTATAAGAGAGTAGTGAGACCAGCCTTGTAGTATGGTTTTGAAGACAGTGGCACTGACTAAGAAACAGGAAGCAGAGCGGGAGGTTGAAGAGCTCAAGATTTTGAGGTTCTTGTTGGGAATGAACAGGATGGAAAGGATTAGGAATGAGAACATTCAAGGGACAGCACAGGTTGGGAGACAAAGTTAGAAAGGGCAGAATAAAATGGGTTGGACATGTGCAGAGGAGGGACAGTGGATATATTTGTAGGAGGATGTTATAGATGGAGCTGCCAGGCAGGAGGAAGAGAGAAAGACCAAATATATGATATATGCATGTGGTCAAAGCTAAAGCTAAGAGTACAGAGTGAGGTGGAAACTCTGAGGCTTTAGCAACCTCTAATTATGGGAGAGGCCGAAAGAAGACGTTTAGCACTGGTTAAATTGGTTAATCGTTGATACCATTAGTCATACTATTCTCATTCATAGTATGGAATATGTTTTTGGAATTAAAAGAATGGCCCTCTGGTGGTTTAGATCTTACTTCTCTAAACATTACCAGTATGTAGATTTAAAAGGAGACAACTTAGCAGTGTATTGTAAAATAAGGTGTCCCTCAACGTTCTGTGTTAGGCCCAGAACTTTTCTCAATATATATGCTGCCTCTGGATAAAAATTTTCAAAGACATTATCAGTGTTCATTTTTATGCTGATGGAACACAACTTTATGTTTCAGCAAAGCCAGATTTAAGACATCATCCTACTAAAGTTGAGAATTATGTAATGGTCATTTAATCATAGGATGCTAAACAACTTTCAACTTTGATAAAACAGATGTACACATTCTTGGACCACAAGAATGTAAGTAACTCTGGATGGTAGCGCAGAAACTCCATGTGAAGCCTAAAATATCTTGGTTTGATTAATGACACCTACTGCATTCAAAAGATGCAGGCTGATCACAGGTTCCTAGAATAATAAAAGTCACAGTGGGTGGCATAGCTTTCTGTTACCATGACCCCAGTTATGGTTCTGATTAATGTTTGAGATGCAGATACAGTCTCAATTTTAACTATTATTAATTAATTAAATACAGTATATAATCATAAAGTTTATACAGTATGTTTATCTTATCTCTACTGAGCAAGCTGAATGGTGACAAAGAAGACAAAGAAGGGAATCCCAACCTAAGTTGGGTGATAACAGTCTGTAAAAAGAATCTGTAAATGTTTGTAATGGTTAAAATGTGCATGTCTACAGAATGTTCTCAGCCTAACTGGGCCTCCACAGGAAGTTGATGACCAGGGTGGATCAGATGTAGAAGACAAAGTCAGGATCAGAATTTCCTACATATCAGCATGTGTAGTACAGCAAATAAAAAAGAGAAATGACAGAAAAAGCAAAATAATTAGTTATGATCATTGTAATATAGCAGTTTAATAAATATGGACTGTACAAACTCTGGCAAGACTAGCTATAGCAGCATAGCTATTTAATGTAGGCCATTTAAGGCAATTTAGAATGGATTTTATGTTTTATAAATTACTCCAGCAGCCTGTATAGATCACATGCTGAAGTGAACTACTGGAAAAATCCTTGGGAACCTGGAATTTGATTTCCCATGGCTGCAGCATCTGACAAGAGATGCTCGGTCAGTTTATCTATCCCACAGGGCAAAACAGTACATTCAACCATTGCAATGCAATGAAGGCGTTTGACATTACAGTTAAAGAAAGGGTTTTCAATATGTGTTTCTTTACCTGATGTATGTATTATAAACAAAGAATACATGTAGCCTTTTAATCAAGTATAAAAATCTGAGAATGGAGTTTGATACTATGTTTTATGTTTTTGAAGTTACTTTTGGTATCATTGACAAAGACAGAGCTTATCAGTGGTGAATGTTTCACCCAAACAGATACACTATTGTAAGGTATAACCATATACAAAAGTAAAACAGAAAGAAACTGAGATTATTCTCCTCACTATAGCAGGCAGTGAGCGCATAGATTTCAGACAGAGATGACCTATGAAGAAGCTTTTGATAGTCTGTGTTGGCTTACACACTTTTAGAAACACACCACATCACCACCCTGTAAACACAGAGAGGCCATTTAATTTAAGCACTCTTAAATGGCGAGCTGGGATCTGGAGCACAGTAATGAGGTATCGCTTCACCTTGACAGAGAGGGTGTGTTGTGCTTAGGGCCGAGCTGAATGACAGAACAGCAATGCTGTTAGTCATACCTCTCCCAGTCACCACTCCTCATCCACCGAGTGAATTCACAAGCACTGCCAAGCATTACACAGTTTCTTCCAAGCCTCAACAGGAGGGAAATGAATGAGGAAAATAGACAAAATACAAGGGAGCACAAAAGGAAGGTAGAGAGAAAGCAAAAGAACAAGGAAGGAAAGAAAGAAAGAAAGAAAGAGCCTCTGTGGATTCACATGTAACGATATATTTCATTCCACAGCCATTTATCTGCAGTTGTGTCGTTGACATTTCTGTTTTATTCCTTAGAGCATTTAGCATTTTTGTGATTGAGACAGATCACTACAGAAGACCCAGAATAAGCTCATTGATGTTCTGTCATATTCATTTGATATGTATGTTTAAATGTAATGCTGCATAATACCCAATGTGAATCTCAGCACCTGTTGCACTGAATACATTTACCATATGTGTGGGGAAAAAACATCACCTCGTAACAAATAGAGCCAGAATTTAATTTTATGTATGTTTTATGCAAGCACAGAAAGCAATCACTCACGGTGGAAGTGTTGGAAAGTGAAGTTTTTATTAAGGCAAAAACAAGCTATGCTCCATTAAAAATCTTTAGCAGCTGAAAATAATCATAAACTTACTTATTTTTATTATTCTGTATCTATTTACTTAAAATAGGGAGAAATAGAAAGAAAGAAAGAAGCAAACAAACAAACAAAGATATTTGGATATTAAACTCGCTTTAAAGTTTTCAAAATTAATAGAAATTACTTTCAAGTTGAACTAACGTTAATTTTAACAACATTACATTTTAAGTGAAGAAAGAAAGAAAGAAAGAAAGACTTGACTACTCCTGACTACTCACTCAGCAAACTCATTCCTAACATTCCAGTAAAATGCTAGTACAAGCCTCACCATCAGGTCAATCTGACATGATTGACACTATTTGCTACCATTAGGCACTACTATGCAGTTGCCCTCTGACCTCTGGTGAATGTGTAGCTTGAAACGACTTTCAGCAATACATTTTTAATCTCTATGGGAAAATGCTTCTGAAGCAAGACCCCGACTATGAGATCAATCAGTAATTAGAGGTGATAAAGTTACATAGACAAGTAATAATTCATGCCCTCCCTCGACAGTCTACCATAAACACAATTAGATTTCAGAAACTTTCGCTGAGTTATTTAAAGCAGTAGAGCTATATGCTTCACTATATTCCATATATCAGTCATAATAAAGTGGGAAACTTATTACAAAAACATTTAAGTTAAGGATATTTGCTGTATGATACTTTATTATTTGAAAAATGTATTTTTCTTAATTAAATTACAGACTAAAACTAACATTTTTGCAGTGCAATATATAAACCAGCAATCAGTATTATAATTCACATATAGCTACATTTAATGTTGTGTAATGTTCATATTTAGCATTTTTATCAGTTACTATAACGAGACCGGCATCACCGAGGAGCACTATCAGAGGCCCAGTGTGACATAGTGATCAGATCAAACAAAAGATTACAAATCCCAGTCATTATAGGGCCAATTCGCACTGATGGGCAACACTGCTGCAGTCCATATTTAAGCTCCCTCAGTTACTCCGTTTCTCATCACACCTTTGGTATTTTATAACATTAACTCCTGATGTATTGTCAGGCAAAGATTTATTGAGGGACATTGTTACTGCCGTTCCCACCAATGATTAAGCTCTCGGATTTCCGGAAAGCTTTATTTAAACATTGTGGTGGTTGATTAGACTACAGACGGATACCTACTTCGGCTTTTGCCTCTGCATGGATTTTATTTCTTGTACGAAGCTATTTTATGTTTACACAATACAACAAATAAATGAATGAATGAATGAATGAATGAACGAAAGACATAAAGAGAATATGAACTACATACACTTGCAGGAAAAAACTAATCAATAATGTATTTTAAAAAAATACAAGTAAATATTAGTATGCACTGCTATGTAACATGTGTGTCCACGTCAGTCTACTTAGCTCACACAATCACACACAACTGTTAACATTAATTGGTGTGTTCTGTGGTCCGTGATTGCTGATGATGAAGAACTGAGGACTGAGGCAATGATGCTGGTAATGTCTGTTTATTAAGTTTCTCCAGTTTGGATGCAAAAAAAACACAATTATTAAACACAATTATTTGTAGAAAATGTGCACAGTGACTCTCTCTCTATACATACAGAATGTGAGCTAAATAACTAGCTTAGCTAGTAAGATATAAAACAGGAGTACTTGTTCTTGGACCACGGGCAGCTACAGTGCAAAAACAGCCCTACTAAAACAAACCAAATATTCTTAAATTCAATCAAATTGTTTTACATTAGGCAAAAAAAACTTCCAGTGGGGTAAGTTCATTTTGCTTGACTAGAATTCTTAAAACTAGCATACATTTTTTTATAAACTATCATAATCATGAAAAGGACGGCACGGTGGCGCAGTGGATAGTGCTGTGGCCTCACAGCAAGACCACCCGGGTTCGATCCCCGGGTGGGGCGACCTGGGAATTTCTGTGTGGAGTTTTCCTGTTCTCCCCGTGTTTGCGTGGGTTTTCTCCGGGTGCTCCGGTTTCCTCCTACAGGCCAAAGACATGCATGTTAGGTAAATTGAAAATGCTAAATTGTCATTCTAGGTGAATTGGAGAACTTAAATTGTCCGGTCCTAAGCCGGTAAGGGTTGCGTCAGGAAGGGCATCCGGCGTAAAACTTGTGCCAGATCCTAATGCGAGGAACTCACTGTGGCGACCCCTGGTGACAGGGAAAAAGCCGAAAGATGAAAAAAAATAATCATCAAAAGTAAAATATGCTGTAGACAAAAAATACAACTAATTAGTCTGAAACAAGTTTTTTACGTTTCTTGAAATTCTCTTTTTTGCAATGTGGAAGTAAGCTTTATGATTTTGTAGTAACTTTAAATGTAAGTGATGGAGTAAAAGACCTTGGTGTGATTATTGACTCCAGTCTTTCATTTGAAGCTTATGTAAATAAAATAATAGGACAGCTTTCTTTTTTAAAAACATTGCTAAATTAAGAAATATATTGATGCAGAAATGGTCATTTGTTACTCCATAACTTTTTTACTCTTAGAATGAATGATCTTAATACCTTGTTGTCTGGATGTTCTGGCAGGTGAATACAAAAGCATCAGTTAGTCCAGAATTCTGCAGCCAGAGTTCTCACTAGAATTAAACGATACAATCACATCACCACTGACTTATTTTCAGTTCATTGTCTTCCAACTAAAATCCACATTGAATATTAACCTACGTTACTGACGTGTAAGGCTCCACGGTATCTAAGTAATAGGAATACTTGCAGGTTCATAGAATAACAAAAGTATAAATGGGTTAGAGCTTTCCATTACAAAGCCCATAGTTATGAAAGAATGTTCCCAACTAATTTCCAGGACTCAGACAGTCTCAGTATTTTGGTTTAAGATGTATTTTTTTTAAATAAAGCATTCTGATTACAATTCTAATTCCTCTTAGATAAAGGTGCAGACCTGGAGGTTCATGGTCATTAGAGTGTCTGGAAAAATGAGACGTTTGTATGCTGTCTTTCTCCCACTCTCATATTTGTTGAAGTGGCTGGTTTCTTTATGTCTCAGGGAGCATTCGTGTTTGTGTTACCTTTTGGATCTCCCTTTTACTTATGCTTTTATAGTGAGTATCATCAGAGTTTGTACTCTAACACACTCCACATTCTTAAACTGCTACAATGGTCATTCCTAATTATTTGTCTTTTTCTGCCATTTTTCTTTATTCTGCCAAGCTGAGCATTTTACTGCTGAGAGAGGTCTGATCATGGCCTAGACTTCTACACCTGCTTGGTTCACCCTAGCGGTTGGATTTTGATGGGGCTTGCATCATACAGCGTGGCTTAGTCTGCTGGAAATGTTTTTAGTAATTCGCAAATAAGACTTGCATACTCTCATCACTTCACACACATTCGCAGACTCTTTTTGCAGACTTTTTTCTGTTATAACCAAAATGGGATTTGGGATTACCTTATGTGTCTGGATCCTCTCAAGGTTTCTTCCTCTTATTATTTGAGGGAGTTTTTCCCTGCCACTTTCAGCATCCGGCTTGTTCATTAGGAATAAAAAGTGATAAAAAGTAACTTGTGTAAATGTCAGGATTATATTCTGTATTTGCAATGTTCCATTGTATAAACCATAATATAAATAAAATTAAATTTCATTCTTCAATCTCAGATTGTTGATGGTTCTTCCACAATATTGAATCCTTTCATAAACAACTGTAGTGCTTTCCTCATCACTTGGTGTCCTAGGATGTTGAACAGACATGGTGAAAAGTTACATTCTTGTCGCACTCCTTTTCTGATGCTAAACCATGCTGATGTGTGATTAGCTGTCCAGACTGCTGCACACTGTTGACTGTAGAGATGTATGAGCAGTTGGATCAGGTGTGAGCAGAAACCCATCTCACGCATGGTTATCCACAGCTGGCCATTCTGTACCATGTCAAATTACTTTGTGAAATTGATAAAACAAATATACAGTGCCTGGTTCCTTTCTCTTGATTTCTCCATGATAATCCAGAGGTTATTGAATCCTGGCTACAATCCAACATGTTCTTTGGCAATCTCTCCGTTGGATCTTTATATCACATAAGGCTAGTGCAATGTTCCTGCAGTTGCTGCATTGGAGCAAGTTACTTTTCTTAGGCAGTGGAATGAAGACTGGCTTTTTCTATTCATCTGGCCAGGCTCCAGTTTCCCACACTTCCATACATACTTTATGGAGCTTGTTCAGTGTCATTTTTTCTCCAAGCCTTAGCAATTCAACTGTTATGTTGGTCAATTTAAATATGACTAGTATTTCAAAAGCTTTGCACTTCCCAACTTTGATTCTGATCTTAGGATAATAATTATAATATTATTAATAATACATTCAACGTATATTGCGCCTTTCAAGATACCCAAAGACACTTTACAAAAATGGGTAGGTGAAGCCATGTAGCATTGTTAGCAATAAAGACAGAGTTGATCAGCGACCCATGCCACATCTACCGATATCAGGGAGTACCAGGATGGTAAATAGTCAGTGGCTGCTCTGGAACAAAAACAGAACTGGCAAAAGAGTCGTACCGTAAAACAATGTCCAGAGCCAACTAGCCCCCCAGTACGCTTTTCTTCAAAAGTCCATATGCCGCGACATAAGCAGCTATATTCTAGCCACAATCAACTCGATCCGCCATCAATAACCACGGCCACAAAAGTCAGAAAAACAGAAGAAAAATAGGAAAATAAATATCCATGAAAAGCGGCAGCCAAAAATGCGTCAGAATTCCCTCTCCGGAAGAGGAAGGATACATGAAAACAAGCTAAATATGGTGCGTCATTTTCATCACTAAGCATGGATTTTGGCAAATGAAGTTTCTGACTGGATTCTTTGTTTATGGGACTGCCATTCTGATGTCATTACTGGAGAACAGGAACACATGAATAAAATTATATTTAGTGTATGCTGAAATGTGGCAGCCCCATACTGTGCAGCAGGTGTGAAACAAAGGTTAACCACATATCACAACTTCGACCTGTGTCCCTTCTTTCTGTTTCAAAAAAAGGGAGGGGTAGAGATGGAGTGAGAGTGGGAGGGCAGTGTGGGGAGAAGAGTGTGTCTATGGCAAGGACCACAGGGCCTGAGTCTGAATGTGATTGGAAATGACTTCTTACAATAAGCAAGAGTTGGACTCAGGCATAGCCATATATCTTTAAAATAAATAATGTTAATAGAAAGCCTTCCTCTCCCACATGTAATCAATTTGCTCGCATCTGTCAATGTGGCCTCAGTCCCCTTTTAGCCTCTAACCCCCTAAAACCCCCAAGTGAACAATGCCATGGAAAGGCCAGAACAAAATGATTTGCAGTATGTTTTAGGTGTTAGGTATTTCACAATATCATAGACATTGTATTGCTATTTAGATATACATCACTTCCATGTTGTTATGTTAAGTCCCTCTCATAAGATGGTTGTGGTTCTCTACATGTGACAAAAACAAAATGAAAGTGAAGCACAAGACAAGCAGAACTACTATAGGTATTATTGTATCATGCACTACATGTTCCTTCCTTAAGGTTAGGGTGCATTTTTGACAGCTTTAGTAAGGTAATTTAGAACATGGCTTTTGTATGCTGTGCTTGTACAGTAGCTTCATAATTGTTTAAACCTGTTTTCTCCCTGAGTGGAGAGACGGGAGGTTATTAAAAGCCATTTTCCATACTGCAGGGAACATTTTCCTAGTCTGGGGAAAGTGTTAATAAGTGTTCTTTACATGATAAGTGTTCTACTACACATACCTGATGATGCAAGGCATTCTAAAGGGCCAGGCTTCATGCAGCCTGTTAACTCTTTCTAATAGAAAAATTAAACGTGGTGCAAACTGGGAAAAGATGCATAAAACACAGACATCTGCACATGAGAATAACAATAGATTTAGAAGATCCATGTATTTTGGTGATGGACAATATTCAATATCAGGTCATAGATATGTTGAAAGTCCTGCGACAGGGAGCACAGAGTGAGGCAGAGGCCAGTCATGCTGTTCTCGTATCTCCGATTGTAGGTTCTCACTGCCAGATGTCTCTTTGGTTGCACTGTGCATATGGAAACACTCCAAAAAGCAAACAAAAAAAGCCCCAGCATTAGCAGGAAACATACACTAAGAAATAACAAGACGAGCTCACCCTAAACTGGCCTGATTCATGCACCAAAACATATACTCATGTATGGAGAAAAAAAGCTGGCCATTTTTTGCTTCCATCTTGACATGCACTCCATCACACCTGCCACAGAAATTGGTGCATGCACACACATTTATTACCGCATGCTGGCAGTTGCAAAAGTGTATCCTTCTTATTTAATAAGATTTAGCATACTCGTCTCTCAAAGACTTTCTTTGATCAACAGATTAACCTTTCTGACTTGCTGGGTCCCGCTTCTACGACTCGGGGCAGTCGTAGGCTTGGGGTTAAGGAACCAGCCTTGCAACCAGAAGGTCCCACGTTCGATTCCAAGTAGTGACAAATCATGGCTGAAGTGCCCTTGGGCAAGGCACCTAACCCCCAGTTGCTCCCTGGGCGCTGTGATGGCGGCTCAGTGTAATACAGTAATACAGTTTGCCACTATGTTTTACACACAGCGGAATTGGTCCTCTGCATTTAACCCATCCGTGCAGTGAAACACACAAATACA
>JAOUQV010000040.1:9258807-9278092 GCA_028565295.1 Aspidoras spilotus
AAGACGAATTGACGCTGTATTGGCCGCAAAAGGAGGCCCTACACCATACTAATAAATTATTATGGTCTAAAACCAGGTGTTTCAGTTTCATCTTCTAACCCCTGTATATCCCTATTTTATTGCGGATGTTGCATTCCAGAACACCCCACGATAGAGATGAGATAGAGATACATGGATTAAATTATTTTTAACTATATATATAGAGTAATTATCTCTAAAACTAATAATCAAAGTGTTTTTATCTATCGTTGATAAAAATAAAAAAAAATTACAATAAACACAGATATAAACAGCACTCAGATACTAAAGTGAGTAGTGCAAAAATGTACTTTTAGATCAGTTGAAGATAACAGTGATGCTGTATCTAAACAAAACAATTTGCTGCTGTACAAATTCGACAAATTAGTTTATGTGAGTTCATACTATATGATATTTCTTTACAACATTAGAATCTAGACACTTGAAATATAACTTAAATATGCTATTTTTTATATCAACTATGCATTTTTCTATGTATACCTTCGTGGAAAATGCATCATTATACAGAGCCACCTCAACACATGACTTTAATAACCTCAAAGTTGTAAATGTAAAATTTTTATATTGAAAAAATTTATAATAAATAAAGTGGAACAACAAGTCTGAGAGTGGGACTGATGTATATACAAACTATATATATATATATATATATATAGTTTATCTATACCATTTACCTATAAAAGTAGGTAAACGGTTTTAGCTGTGTTTGTGCCTGCCAGGGTCAGGAAACACTAAGAATACTCACTGCATATAAATAATAGCATGTAATACTCCACTCTGATGGAATGCCATTTTGTCCCCCCTTCCCCCACTGCACCCTCAAATTCTTACCGTCCCACAATCAGGTGGGAATATAGATGAAAGGAATAATAGAGCATCAACTCGGAGAGAAAAGAAAAAATTGAAGACAAAAAATTGACTACACATAATTAAAGGGAAGCATACAGTCATGCCAGAGCATTTACAGAATTACTGTGATGTCCAGATCTTTTTAATCTGTGCACTGTTGTGGGGAGAAGGGACAAAGCCTCGCATTCATATCCTTGATGTGTAACACTGCATCAACTTGCATATAAATATAAATGTAAATATTAATATGATAACTGAATAAATTGTTTGTTTTGGAATGTTATATCATAAAGACTAGTATATTCACAGACATTTGTATAACAAAAAAAACAAGGCAAGATGTTGATGAACTAAATTTCATATGTGTACTATTTCACATGAATAGCTTCAAATCTGTTTAAAAGGTATTGGGTCACTGTACTAAAGACATCTTACTTTTAATGGTAAACTAAATACATTAGACCTCTTTCATTAAGAACATTAACCTGTATTGAACTGGACAAACAATATTATTCTGGATCCTGATCTCAGTCCCCATCCTCATTTTATTTTGTAATTTATATCTTAATTTTGCCAGAAAATTAGGGTAAAATTAACGGAACTTTTAGCAGTATGTGCCAAACGTCTTATTTATCAGTCATACATCTTAGGTCAGTGGAAATAAAAAATAATGCTAAACAAATTTAGTTATATAAGATTTAGTTTTCAAAAAATACAACCCGATTCCAAAAGAACTGGGACAAAGTACAAACTGTAAATAAAAACAAATTGCAATAATTTACAAATGTCAAAACTGATATTGTATTCACAATAAAACATAGACAACATATCAAATTTCGAAAGTGAGACATTTTGAAATTTTAAAACAAGGACAAGGCCATGTTTACCACTGTGAGACATTCCCTTTTCTCTTTACAACAGTCTGTCAACCTCTGAGGAATGAGAAGGCAAGTTGCTCAAGTTAATGGATAGGAATGTTAACCCATTCTTGTCTAATTTAGGATTCCAGTTGCTCAACTGACTTATGTTTTTTGTCATATTTTTTATTTTATGTTGAGCCAAATGTTTTCTATCTGGACTGCAAGCTGGCCAGTTCAGTACCCAGACACTTTTCTAGGCAGCCATGATGCCACTTTGCTGCAGTCCATTTTAAATGAGCCTTGGCCCAAATAAGACATATGCGATTCTGGATCTTGTTTAGATACGGCTTCATCTTTTAACTAAAGGGTTTTAATTGGCAATGGCGGATGAATTGTGTTTACAGATAATGTTCTCTGGAAATATTTCTGAGCCTATTTTGTGATTTCTAATACAGGACCATGCCTGTATGTAATGCAGTCCCATCTACGGACCCAAAGATCACGGTTACCCAGAATGGTTTTTTGTCCTTGCCCTTACAAGCAGAGATTTTTCCAGATTCTCTGAATATTTTGATGATATTATGTAAAGTAAAGCAAAGTACTTTATTTCTGATTTATAGGGCTTTTATATTAAATATAAATATAGTAATAGTAAATTTAAAAGTTTAAAATTTAAAATAAATTGTATATTTTATCTTAAGCGAATCAAGTCACAGACATTACATTAATAAATTAAAAAAGTTAATGCAATCCTTATAAAATAACACTGTAAAATTAAATCTTTTAAATTAATTGTTTGGCACATTTATAGTATAAGTATAGCAAATTAATGACTTTATGGCTTTTACTGAATAAATAAAAACATCTTCAAAATAATGCTAAACAATATTCCACTTAACATCTTCCTATTTGTAATATACCAGTTATATTTCTAATATACTGTATCTGTATTTTAATGTGTATTTTTAAGAGCATGGGAGGTTAATTAGAGAGCAGCTCTGCATCTAAGCGCTATGGGAGATTAAAATGTGAGTGGTGCCAGACATAGTCATTGAGAGGTTGATGAGCAGTCTTATAAAACAGCTTAATAAAAAAGCAAAAAACATCACTGGATGAAACATATTGCTGTACGTAATAAAAGAGTAAATTACTATCTGTAAATCCTAAAAAATTCTAAAAGTCTCTTTCAAATATTCATTTCTATGTCCGAAAGTAGCAATTAGTCTAGAGGTCATGAATGGTGTATTAAAAAGCATTCCCACTAAATGGCAGGATGAGTAACATACTGAACATTATAGCAGACTGCACAGGACAAAGGTTTGTGCTTTAATGGGAGGGGGATGAAAAGGGCAAACTTTGTGTTTTAAACCTTCATTTGTATGATTCATGTGATCTGCTTCTCAATTAGCACACTCCCCAGTAGCCACATCCGCTGTCCATGACGCAAATTTATTTGGAAGGCCGCTTTGCTTTAAACTCGCTCAGGTTGGACCAACTCCACCTCCACCCCCAGCCTAACCCAACCACTCACGTTCACAGTGATCTTTAAAAACATATACAAATGTGACACTGAGACACAGATATACTCCAGGGCTGCATTCTGAGGGGAAAATCTGCACCAGTCACAGGATGTGACCAAAACCCCACTCTGCTTTTTTCTTACAGATCAATCAAATGTCCTCCAATCCAGTGTATGTCTCTATGTGTGTGCGTGCGTGTGTGTGTGACTGCTGATGAGGGAGGTGAGGCAGGCTAACAGGGTGGAGGCCCCTTGCAGGCCCACCACACACACACTCAGACACAAATACACAGAGAGAGAGAGACAGACAGACACTCATGCATACATGTATACACACACAGACTTCTGTCTGTAGTACTAAGTTTGTACACTTGGTTGTGCAGGGGAGGATGCAGGGCTGTAAGCGAATCTGGCAGGCAGGTAAAGAATGAGTCTGCGGCAAGAGTCCAGCACCATGGTGCTCCATTTACACTTTCAGCTCCTCTGGGCTTATCTCACAGATTTGCCTGGATAAGAGAATTATGAAACCAGCCTTGGCATCTAAAGCTTCCTGGGGGGTCAATGGCGTGATGAGAGACAGCTATGGGGAGGCAGCTAGTCAAGCCTGGAGTCCCACTTTCTCTGGCAAGAAGCTCTGCTTCCCTCTCCCCTACAGCCTTATCTAACTGTAATCTACATCTTAGAGAGCGGAGAGAGCCGGCCAGCCAGGAGAGAGCTGTGGAGGGGCTGATAGCTTCGCTTCCGTGCACTCCTTCCTGAAACCCCTTGGTTTTGGTGACCCTTGCTCAAGGTCAAAGTGTACAACTTTCCTTGATCTGACCGAGTGAGAAGAAAGGGTGCCAGACTTAAAACGTTTGTCTTTTGGAGAATATTATATAATGTTAAATAACCCTAATGTGCACCCAACCTTAATACAGGGAGCCAGCACAAATTTGAGGATGATTTGTCCCTATGTTCTGGTAATGTCATTTGGTGTCATACTCCATGCTAAAATATGTTTTCTTTTGAACAAAATATACGATTATTTCTCCATATATGAAATGCTCCTTGCGGTGTTTACACTCAATGGCTTAACTTCACATATAATTGTGTCATGAAGACCCCAGCCAAGGTTGTCTCACAGCAATGACAGCACAAACACAACCCCACAACCAGCTTTTTTTCCCAACCCCCACCTGCTCATACACCCTCTAGGACCATGTTAATTTAATCCAACAACACTTCCTATAGCAGCCTGTTAATGTCAGAGTAGATTTCCTCAGTGCTCTTACTGACCCAGAAAAGAGCACCACCCCAGCACTTTGCCAGGAACCTTCCGTGGTTTAGTGTTTCCCAACAAATGGTGAATACACTTCAAAACCAATAAACATAGCCTTGATATGTATTGGCCTGTTATACAAGAATTTCTTCTGTTCTTAGTCACCCCCTTCTGCGAGAGCACCCAAAACTACCCACAGGTATTTGCAATGCTAATGAGAAAGTTGGATCAAAGACGTGCTGTGTTACAATACAGGCAAATAATGGCATACATGTCTGGGAGAAAACAAGGAATATGTCTTGTTCAAACGATGATGAAATGTCTAACCTTTGACAAATGCCTAAACTTTTTTTGTGTCCAAATTTCATGTGCGTGTGTGCGTGTATGTGTGTGTGCAAATAGTATACTTATATTGTGTGTTTGCAGTAACGTGGTACATCACTTGTTTTACTAGTTACATTTTGAAAAATAATCAAAGCATAATTTCAAAGCATGCAGGGTTATTTTTTCATGTCCTCCAAATGATTTGTTTCAAACATAATACATTTACATACAATACATGTTTTGTCAGATCAATTACCCATTTTTTGCTTTGGTATAAAATACCTTTATTAAGTGCTTGATGGTTAGATGGTATTGCAAAAGGTCAAAAAGCTGCTGATCTGACTATTACCCATAGATTTATAGATTTATAACAGCAAGCAAATAATATTATTATTATTAATAATAATAATAATAATACTACTACTACTACTAATAATAATAATGATAATAATTAAGAATCTAAATCTATCATACATCCATCTTATAACACTGAATTCGATAGACACGTATAAGCTGAGCAGAGATGCTCCATGATCAGTTTGTGGGTAATAAATAACATTCCTTAATTTTTTTTTTGTTTAGATTCATATATTCCTCAAACTGTTTCCTCACTCTCAGACACTGAGCTGGCAGCTGAACTTAAACTACTGTGTGGGAACACTGCTCTTGTTCCACAGAGTGAGTTTATGGCTGCACATACCAATTTCCTTTCCTTGACCACACATTGTTCTCTGCTGATTTTCTGCCACTGCAGCCAAAACAGTTGCTTATCAATACTCTTTCAGGTCCCTCATACATCAGACAGTAAAATGTTTTTGCCTTTTTTCTATGACAGTTATTTCCTTGAGGTCAGTCTGGGTTGATTTGGTCCAATTGGATGCCCAGTTTTCCCGCATCTTGGTCAGAGGCCAAAGAAAACATTCTTACTATTTGAAAGGTATGGAGCACAGAGTGTGAATTGCATTCTTGTGGAAAAGTGTTATTTGAAATTCTTCATGAACACCATTGTCATTTTGGTCAGAGAAAAGTGTGAACCCATCAATAAGCCAGTTTTTATCAAGCCGAAATGAAAGTTCTGGGTGTGTTCTCTCAGGGCCACTGGGTAAAAAGGCTAAGAATTGATGCACAGGTATTTTAACACGAAACAATACACTCTTGTGGAAATGCACACATTCCTGGGAGCTGAATCTGGAGTACGTCATAGTTTTAGATAGGGAGAAGAGGGCACTTCCACCATCATTCCTTCTCATCATCAAGCTCTTTAATCTTTTACTAAGTGACAACATGCTGTCAGCAAGAAAATCCTCAAGTCAATGAAACTTTTTTTAACCTCATACCTTCAGTTTTGAAAATATACTGTAGATAGATAGATAGAAAAATAAGAGTTCAATTAAATTTTATTTATAAAGTGCTTTCAACAATGTATATTGTCCCAAAGCAGCTTTACAGAAAACGATTTATCTCAGATGAGTAACGATGGCAAGAAAAAACTCCCTGAGTAAGTAGGGAAGAAACCTTGAGAGCAACCAGACTCATAAGGGAACCCATCCTCATTTGGGTGATGCGATGCAATTTGTATACATCTAATAATAATATATAAGAATAAAATATATGTATATGTATATATATATATAAATAGATTCCATGACTAACAATAATATATAACATTTACATAAAGTGAATGGGCAGTTGGAGGGAATCTGGCAGGCGCAGGGTTGGTGACATCTCCTGGTTCCTCTGCCGTATTAGGTGTGGCTCATCCGAAAGAGTGGAGAAGAGAGAGAGGATATAATAGAGACAAGGGCGATATGAAGGGAAAAAGACTAAAAAGAGTTAGACACAATCAACTATCTAATGAACAATTCAAACACAAGTTGTGCAGAGAGCAAGCAGAAACTCCGGCAGACTAGCGCTATAGCATAATAACTACAGGGTAGAACCAGAAGGTGACACAGACATATGGGAGCCTGGGAAATAAAGCAGCCAGCCACTCCACCATCAACAAACCTGAGTGATCTTGTGAGAGTGGCCAGA
Source organism: Aspidoras spilotus (assembly GCA_028565295.1). NCBI lineage: Eukaryota > Metazoa > Chordata > Actinopteri > Siluriformes > Callichthyidae > Aspidoras > Aspidoras spilotus. Next base: position 9,265,691 of record JAOUQV010000040.1, read on the forward strand.
CGACAGTATCAGAACATCCCAGTTTACCTAAGCACTCTCTGACCATACAAGCATGCTTCTGGATTGAAAATCACAAAATGGGCTCAGAAATATTTACAGAGAACATTATCTGTGAACACAATTCACCGTGCCATCCGTTGTTGCCAGCTAAAACTCTATAGTTCAAAGAAGAAGTCGTATCTAAACAAGATCCAGAAGACGTCTTCTTTGAGCCAAGGCTCATTTAAAATGGACTTTGGCAAAGTGGAAAACTGTTCTGTGGTCAGACTAATCATAATTTGAAGTTCTTTATGAATCTCAAGATCTCAGGGAGATCTTAGTTCAGAAGCCTGCATCTCTGATGGTATGGTGTTGCATTAAGGACACCATCAATGCTGAAAGGTTAGAGGACCTTGCATTTTCCAACATGACAATGCCAAACTACATACTGCATTAATTACAGAATCATGGCTGCGTAGAAGAAGGTTCCAGGCACTGAACTTTCACCCATAGAAAACATTTGTCACATCATGGAAGATATGACAAACAAGCCCTAATACAGTTAAGCAACTAGAATCTTACATTAAACAAGAATGGCTTAACGTTCCTAACCCTAAACTTGAGCAACTTGTCTCCTCAGTCCCCAGACATTTACAGACTGTTGTAAAAAGAAAAGGGGATGTCTCACAGTGGTAAATATGGCCATGTCACAAAATTTCAAATCACTTATTTTTCTCTTTGAATGATATATTTTCTCAGTTTAAACATTTGATATGTCATCTATGTTTTGTTCTAAATAAAATATGGAATTTTGAAACTTCTACATCATTGCATTCCATTTTATTTAAAATGTTTAAAATTTTTGGAATCAGGTTTATAGATAGATAGATAGATAGACAGACAGAAAAATACTACCCACACCCTCATTAGTATTACCATTTTTATTTTCCTACTTTTCTTTTTTATGTCGCTTGAAGACACACACAGTTACACAATTGCACAAATTTCCTATGTACTCTATGTTATCCCTTGATTTAATTGTACAATGTTCCAAACAGCCAGATGTTTCTGATGTTTTCTGAAAAAATTCCATTGGGTTCTCTTTATGTAAACTTCAAATTGCATTTTTCGAGCAGTGGTGAGGTATATCTTTTCAGGATCATGTTATAATACCTAAATCTGGCTGAGAGAAAATGGTTTAAAAAAACAAAGGAGATGTAAATCTTGGAGTGGAGTTCCAGGGAAGGAAAGTCTTATGCTGAAGAACTAGAAGCACATGTAGTGCGCAAGCTACCAGGAAATTGGTATAGTCTTGTATGATTTTATAGGGACCTTGGGCATGCCCTTCAGATTAATTAGGATGTGGAGCACGGAGGTATTTTTTACAGGAAACTAAGTATGGAACCCCTGCCGTCAGCCTCAGGGGCAAAAACATGAAGGACTGTAAGTATTTTTTTTTTTGATGGAGAGAGGCATAATGCAGGTCATATGCACACACACCCACATGCAGACAGAGAATGAGAGAGAGGGAGAAAGAGAGAGAGAGAGAGAGAATGAAAGTGAGCAGAGTCACAAAAATGTATAGGGTATGTAAAGCATGTACTGTACATTTAATGATGTGGACAGTGCTTTCCTAATTCCTAATATATTTCCAGCTTGAAAGTCATGACTGGGAAAGCAAACACAGGTGCTGACTGGATTTAGTTAATGCTTTGAAAGCTCAAGGAATGAAAGATTTCTTTTGATTAATTAATGTATCTAATGCTTAAGCGCTCTGTAGAGTTAATGCTAACAATAGATCATATATAGTAAAACAATCCTGAAGCTAATAATAGGGGTGTGTGTGTGGGTGTGTCTATATGCCATGATTTTATATCATCCCCACAAGGATAATCTGATATTTTTTATTTTGTGGGGACATTTTGCTAGATTTTAACAAATGTTACCAAAAAAGACAAAGACCCATCAGATTATTTCTCTGTGTTTGAGGTTAGAGTTAGCATTAGGGTTAGTGTTCATTAGCTGCATTCATTATTGTGTCCATACTGGTATAGCAAGACAAACTAATGGTAAACTTATGTATATGGCACTTTATGTATATGGCAGTTAAAAGGTTACACAGGTTTCAGGACTTTTATGGTTAAATACTCATCCTGATTTACAGAGAGAAACCCTGTGCCCAGCAACATGACAACATAAAACTAAACTGTAATTTATAGCATAATACATATTCTACACTGAGGAAATAGTGAGGTGTAAAAGATTGACTCACTGTGCTGAGCCCTGATAAAGGGAGTGGTTGAAAGAAGAAGACATATACTAAACTGAATGATCACTGGATTAGGAATTCCTGGCATGTGGCAGATGATCATGGATAATGTGTCACTGGTTGGCAGTTACATAAGTGGGCTGTTCCCACACGTGTACCAAGAGTGAAGGAATCATCAACAGACATCAAGATGACATTCAAACAGCAGATCGTCCAGTGGGGTTGATCATAAATACAAGTGTCTCAACCAGCAAGGTAAACCTGCAGGGTTGACATAGTGGGCTTGGATTGCCTTACGCATGGATTATGTTAAAAAATATTGTTGAGGCTGTTCTATGAATTCTAGATGCTGTAAAAAGAACCATCTGTTTATTATACAGGTGTTCCTAATCTAATGGTAGCTTAATATATTTGCAAGCAGAAAAGGGGCTGTTTTAGTGATTTGATGCTTTAACCTGTATAGGATCATTTGTCCACACATTAAAATCCACTGCAAAACATTTCCACATATTACACACATAATTCTGTCTGCAAACACTGTACACATGTTGAACTGTTATGACCAAGAGTACAGGCATGTCACCGGCTGCAAGACATAAACACTTGAGCCATTTTAAGTGGCCAGGGCACAGTAAGAGGATAGTGTTGCTGCTGTGACTGCACACTCATAAAATCGACATGTCTCTAAATCCACACTTTTATTGGCATGACCCAAGGCTTTTAAAAGCCTTTGTTTGTCTATTTTATGATTGTTATTTTTCAGAGTTTTAAAAGTAAGCACTATATCCTCCAAAGTTTTTTTGTACACACCAAAGACCAGATAAACACCAGGTTTATCTAGTGAGTATAGTTCTGGAAAAAAAGGTTCTGGAAAAAAAAGGGCAATGGTAATCCTTTGGAAGTCAGAAAATCAATCAACACTGCCGCCTTTTATATAATTAGTGATATAAACATAATGTCTAATCAGTATTTATAAGGTAAAAGGTAAAATAAAATAAAGAATTCAGCAAAGAATTATAGTAAGGGAAAATACTGAAAGATTCACTTTAAAGAGGCACCAGATAAGATAGAATAAAGCATACTGGGTCAGCTGTGGCTTAATGGATAGGGTAAAGGGCTGGGGACCAAGAGATGACTAGTTCAAACCCCACTCTAGGCAAGTCATGGCTGAAGTGCCGTTGAGCTAGGCACCCAATCCCCAACTGCTCCCCGTGTGCCTCAGTAGAGTGCAGCACACTGCTCCAGGTCTTCAGCCCTGGATGGGTTAAATGCAGAGAGAAAATTTTCCCTACAGGGATCAATAAAGTATCAATTATTATTATGAACCAAAACAATAGACTACATATCTTGACATATGTGTAATCGATTGCATGGATCTCGAACCATCAAGAGTTCTCTCAGAGAACAAGATCAAGAAACACAAACAATTTGTTTATTGTGTTGCAAATGTATTTATTTAATACACACTCAAAGTTTCTCTAACATTTTTTGGTAGACTGAACAAATAAATGTGTATTTAGAGATGTACAATAATATTATAATAATACTTGGGGCCATTTTCGAGGGAATCTCAGTCTATTATTGTGTAAATATTGTGCATAGTTAAATGCGTAATAACTCGTACAATCATATGTATTTGGAAAAGGAGTAAAACGCTCCGAGTGGTTAAATTGGGTTCACGGCAGATGATGAATTATTAGCACAATTATTGATGGTTCTTAAAAGAATTACTTAATTTCAGTAACACCCCAAAAATAACAGTCAAGTACAATTACTCAATTATTTTCTACCCTAACTTATAAACCTACATGTTATTCAAGAATTAGTGCAAATGAACTGTCTGCTGGCTCTACATAGGATTTATGGGGTAGCTTGGAGGTGACTGGCATATTGGAACGTCATACATGCCAGCAGCCTGTTGATGGAGCCAGAGGGAATAATTTTTTTCACCTGTCTAGCTGAAATAATTATAATTTTTGCCAAAACGTAATACTTATTACAATTTAATATTAAAAATATGTTGTCTATAGGCCAATATTAAATAGATGTCATCTGTTATATTTTAAATGGCAGTTATATCTTCCATAATTATTATCAGAACTATTGTACAACGTGCATGACTTTCTAAATCCTCTTTACTCTCTAAAATTCCTCTTTACTCTTTTTTTTAATTTGTTTTCTCACACTCTTTCCTTCACTATCCCTCCCACCTGCCACCCTGTTAATGAGATATGCCTGTCAGTGGGCATCCTGCTGGTTAGACCCAGTGCATTGCTTGGAGCAAGATGAGGAGGAGTAGCCATCCCTGATCAGCCTGGTTGGAACTCTGGAATGCCCCTCCTCATACCAAACCCACCAGGAGCCCTGCAGCCTGTGCCATAATCCCAGGGCCTGTGGGAACTCTCACCATCTCACTTCACTGACTCAGAGCTAGAAAGGATCAACCACTGCAACATCCATACTTTCCACCTTCGTTATCCTCAGCCTCTTTCTCTCCATGTAGGAAATCCCTCCTCTTATGCTTGCTCCATCCTACACATCAGTAAAAAAATGCTCTTACATCCCAGATCCCAGAAGCTGTCAGATCAGAACGCTTTGTAGTATTATAAGTAGTAATAGTATAGTAGTAATTTTCAAGCTTTTAGCAAGATTAAAATCCCCAGGCTCCATCATGTGATCTTATCACATGATCACCCCTATGTTTAATTTGTGTATGCTCACATTTCTTCTTATCTTTAAAATGTCATGTTTTATAGATTAGATCACAGATGTACAGCGCATTCCGATTCAGGACCAGACGCAGGCAGTTAAGTGACTCTTCAGCAGGCATTTCTAAAGAGTTCGCTAACAATATTTACAGGGACTTTACTGGCCACATTGGATGAAACATTAATCCTTAAAGCATGCTGAATGATGACAATGTTCGTCATTGCTTGTTCTTGTTCAGGCATTTTAATTATTTTATTTTTGTTTTTTGTTTTATTTTATTTTTAAGTTTATCCCATTTATTCCATTTTTATATGTTCTGATTCTCACAGGACTTCTGATCATTTGTTCTATAAGGACCAAATATACACCAAATGTCTGTATTTGGAGAGAAAAGAAGAGAAAGATTATATTCAGTTAGATGTTGTTAAATTTAAAATGAGTAAACTTATTTAGCAATGGGGCAATTCTAAATAAAAGAACACTGATTATATATAAGCATCACAGGGTTGCAGCTATTTACATATATTTTAATTAAAACTATTGCTTTATTGCTTGCATTATATAAATGTTGAAAGATATATTTTAGCTTTTGTTTTGTTGTGTGTAAATATAGTACTGATTTATTATTTTATCTAATGCTTCTTGTGTTTTTTAAAAAACTACAGTTGTTGGTTACTGGAGAAAGTGATTATAAATTGAATTATTTTCTAAAAAAGAGATATTATAGATGTTTTATTCCTTCTACATGTCAAGTGGCTTATAGTTTATTATTATATTTGGTTTAAATAACATTATTGCTAAGTCTGTATTAAAAACATAGACAGAGGCAAAAATGTATATTATCTTTGCAATTCTGAAACTTTCAGGATATGTTGTGCGATTGCAGATTAACTTGCATTCCAGTCCCCTTTTCTGAAGAGCTAATTAACAAAGGCAAACCAGGCATGGGATACATAGCCTATCCTACTTCTGCTGCCCTGTCTTCTCATCTCCTGTTGTCCACAGAGCCCAGCCTGTCCTCGTCTGTTTATCATGGAATCTTGTAAATAGAATCAAACATGAAAGGACGAGTGCTCATAAGAGCCCTTTAGGATTGGGTGGAAATGTGACAGTTCTGGAAACATTTAGTCTGTCATAGTTGCCTGTGTTCTTCAAAGAAGAGCTGAAGGAATGAATTAATGTTGCTTCTGTACTAAACATCCTTCCCCTTCCTCGCTCACTCCCTCCTTTTCTCTGAACAACCTCTTCTTAGGTCATGTCCAGATTATGATCAATAAAACGTGTGTGAGTAGATTCCTGTGTTTGTTTGCTTGGTAGGTATGTGTACACACACCAACAGTCCTTATTTATTGCCATAGATACTTCTTAGGCATTCTACTATAAGATATAGCTGTACCCATTCTTTTGCCTTTGGTCAGTAAGAAAAAATGAATGCAACTCAGTTTGTAAAATGTTTCATGCATTTCTGTGTAGTATCATGTGTATCAAGATTTAAAGATTTAAAATAGCTTTACTGGCATAAATGTAAGAAGATGCCGAAACATTTGGACAATGAAACAAAAATAAATAATAATTAAACATATATTTAGAAGGGAAATACCATATATATGGTATATCTTTTATATTATTTATATATATCTTTTTTTTTTCAAAGGTATTTGCTCATCCATCCAAATTATCAGAATAAGGTGTTCCAATCACTTCCATTGCCACAGGTGTATGAATGCTTCAGCATACCAAAATATGTTCAAATTCTATGCTCCCAACTTTGTGGTAACAGTTTGGAGCTGGCTCCTTTTTCTTCCAACGTGACTGTGCACAAAGCAAGGTCCATAATGTCATGGAGGATGGAAATTATTTATTTATTTATAGATAAAAATCATCAAAAGTATGTGAATCTCTGATTTCAGTATATGGTGTGAGCCCCCTGTACAGCAATAACTGCAACTAAACATTTAACTTTATTTTTCTATTATTATTCTTTGGTAGAATGACTTAGGGTCATTGTCTTCCTTTATGACCCACCTTCTCTTGTGCTTTAGTTCATGAAAAGATGACCTTAACTTTTCTTTAGAACTCTCTGATATAACTTTAGAATTCTCTATTATAATTCAGAATTTATTGTTCCATCAGTGATGGAAAGGCGTCCTGGCCCAGATGCGGCAAAACAGGCCCAAGCCATGATACTACCACCACCATGTTTCCCAAATAGTTATCCTGGAATTTCTTTTTTCTTTTTCCAAACATAAAGCTTTTGTAAACACAACCTGATGAGCATCAACAACTCTTTTTCTGAAGTCCTTAGAAATCAAATTTGTTTGTGATACACTTCCACACGCAATGACATGAAAAGCAGAATTTGATAGATCTTGGTTCTTTAAATAAAGCATGGTTCCAATGCACACCTGACAATTTCAGCTTCAAATTAACTGCAAATCCTAGTGGTTCATATACATTTGCCACAAATATGTAACAATGTCATTTTTTTCAATAAATAAAAGACCAAGTATAATATATTTGTCTCATTTGTTTAACTGGGTTCTCTACTATTAGAACTTGTGCGAAAATCTGATGATATTTTGGTCATATTTATGCAGAAGTATAAAACAGTCTAAAGCCCCACTATACATGTATATGTAGGTATGTATGTATGTATTAGACATGTGTAAAGAATATAAGAATTATAACAATGTTTAGAGATTAAAGTAATATAAATAATTAATTCATTCAGCTGTTAAAAAAATAAAAGTTCTTGAATATGCTTTCTCAATCCCTCTCGCTCAGACACATTTCCAGACAGCAACCCTCTTGCAAGTGACAAGTTCGGTGAGCCCCGGGATGAAGGAGAATATGCATCTTCCTCTTTGGTTTAATGAACCTAAAGGTCAAGAGGGGTACGTTAAAGCTAAACCTTGGGATAAACACACACACACACCCTAATAGACATAGACATTTATGCACAAACCTTTGCACAAAGAAAGGAATGCTGTTTGCTCACTTCATTCATCCATGTAAAAGCACCAAAGGAGCAGTGAAGCACGCATCACTCTGTTTCACAGCATGTCCAGTCATCACACACACATTGAACATCACAAGGAGAGATGGCACTTTCCTTTTTTATAATGCACACCTCTGAAATCCCTCTACCACCCTATCTGCACACAAGCGCGCACACACACAAACCACACGCGCACGCACACAGCCTGCTCGCCAACTCTGTATCACTTGAAAGGCATATGGTTACTGCCATTTGATTCCATAGCTGAAAGTACCTTTCACTTAACATCAGTTCAAAAAGAGGTCATACTTCTGCAACGAGAAATATTGGGCCAGTGGAGTTCAGTAACTGCTGCTTAAAGTGATGTGAAAGACAGGAAAGTGAGACAAAGTCAAAGATCAAGTAAAGAACTAAAAATCTGCCCAAACAAATACAAGAATGCGACACAACTGAAGATCCAAAGGATAAACGGATTAAGCTTGCCACAGCGTATCATTTAAAGATTAAATAAAGGATTCATGATGAATAGCAACAATGCAGTAACATACACAATAATTCCAGAGAAGAGTTTCAGCTTGAATTATATTAACAATGCACAAATTAACTGTCAGACATTTTGACCACTTTGAGGAGAATATCAGGACTGAACTGTCTGTCTTGTATTTATTGAAAACACAAGGAGCATGTGTTCCAGTCAGAAAGCCCTGGTCGAAAAGAGCTATCTAGTCTTGCCAGGCCCTATTGTGTATGTGTGGTAAATGATTAATGTTAACTGTTCCTTCTCTGACCTTGTTGGTTAAATGACTCATACCTGACAAGTTACAATGATTAGCTTTTAGAAGAACTGTTATCTGTTATCAACCAAGCGACGGCCTTAACATACACTAGCATACTCGGTATGCAAATTAGCAGAAGACCAACCCACAGCGGATCAGGCTATAAATAAATATATAAATAACAAACAAAGTGATTATAAAAATATGGGACAAAGTGATCGGCTACACGTTTAAACATACAGTCCACATTTCAAGGTTTTATTTTAATCTCAAAATTTGATTTATTTTTTTATTATACTGTCAATAACTGTGTCTGCACTAAAGACACACAAACACTGAATACACTGTTCAGAAAACTTTGAAATATAGATTGCACTTAAACATCTTTAAAATACTTAGTTTGTAAAGTACAGTTATTGATATATACAGAGATCTCCAATAAATGATTGAATCAATGTGTGACTGGTACAGTATATAACATTATCTGTGCTTACACAGATGGGTCATCATCTACAGTAGTTAGCATGAATTTATCTCATCAGATGCTAAAAACTGCAATGTATATTGTAATGTTTCAGGAAACCTAGTTAGAATTATGAGCAGTGTATTAGTCACTTTCCATCAATTTGCGCAATATGACTGGCTCCCAGACAGAAGCCTACAAAAACACATCCGGATAAACTCATCTGTTTGTTGTTTGTGTGTGTGTGTGTGTTTCACTGTTGGGGGAAGGGCGTGAAATGTGTGTGGAAATGCTCTCTTGAATGGAATCATTGAGTTACACCATAAATCTGTCCCTCATCAGTGAGACAAAATGAAAAGCCACCCCCCCAAACCCTGTCATAAAACATCTGTAACAGCTCCATCCGCCACTAAGGCGTAATAGAGTAATTACGGTGAGAAGGGCTGGGCCTGTGCCAAAGCCCACATGCCCCTCTTTTGTACATCTCCCTGTAAGTTTACCACTGATACCCAGCACCACATTATTGCAAAGTTGTAAAATGGCAAACATAGACACACTGAAAAACCTGATAAAACTCTCAGCCGTCATCTCAGCACAAACATGACCTCTGTGTCCCGAGAGAAGCCACTAACTTTATGCCACCCCAGTTCATCTTATCTGAAAGTACATGAATAATAGCTGATCTTTTTTGGAGGTTGTAATCTCAGCTGTGCCTTGTAATCAAGCACAATTAAAGTTAATCGTATTGTGCTCACCTAAATGGCAAGATGGATTTCTGTAATGCTTCATAACTAATGGATGGTGCAAGTTTAGAGATCTCTAACCTTTTGAGACACCCCAGGTACCATTTTTAAGTGAAAGCTGTGACTTAACCGAGCTCTATAGGTGTCTGTCATGACAAGCCAGCAATCAACACCTGCTTCTACACTCTTGGAGAGTCTGTTTCTCACCAGCGCTGAGCTTCAGCCTCTTATTTGTTTTTCTCAGTATATCATTTTACACAATTCCAAACGTGCCATTGGTCCTTCTGGCACAAGGTTTTTTTCTGAAATACAACAGTTCTGAATGTGCCGTAATGCTCTTAGAGTTGAAGAAAATGGCCAAGGATGGTGAAGATATAGGACAGTTGTATGACCAGATGGAGAGGTCACGTCCCTGCCCTGTCCCTAAACAGCACCATTGTCCGAGCCACTGTGCAAATTTACCCTGCTCTTAGTGCACACTTTAACTTGCCCTCAGAAAAGACACCATTTAACAACAGTAATGAATCCCAAGGCATTGTTCTTAAGTGCTAAATTGAACGCTGCTTCCAAAGAACAAATTTAACAAACTCTTAAGAAGATGTCCAGATAAACAAAGTATCTCAGTGGACAGGTGTGAGGCACCTATTCAAACCATTCACAGTTTAAACAGCCTTTTTGTCTCAATAACAAAAATCCCTTATAAATATTTTCTTTTTTGAAGACTTCAGGAAAAATGGCAGTTTTTCCTTAAAGTCTCAGTCAGATTTAATGCTCTACGATAGTGATAACAAGGTAAAAGAAACTGCCTGTGCTTACTGAAAGGCCTCCAGGGTGCATGGAGTAATATGATTAACAGGTAAGCTAAAGCCCATCAGATTTATCTTCTTAATAAAGACTAGGCTAGCTTAGGGCAAGGGGCAAAAGCCTCCTGCTTGCTTCTGTGGAGAATGAAGAAAGCCAGCAGATGCCCCGTTAGAGCAATATCCTTTTTGCCTTTTGTTATCTATGCACTGTTTTATCCTGTGTTTTTCTCTAATGAGCAGATGCCAAGTGCATTTCACTGAGCATTACTGTCCCTGCTAAAATTAAGGTTTTAGAATAAACTGTGTTCATGTGCTAAAATATGTTAAATACTCCAGAGTTTTATTAAGGACTGTGGCAGCTCCATAAAATTCAAATGGCTATCTTGCCTGATAGCCCACAACCCAGATGGGTTATAGAAAAAATATTCTTTGAAACTGTACTGGAAATTATCAGTCCCTCTTCAAGGCATCTGGTTATAAAATTGCAAGACACAACATTTAAATTAACAGCAATGTTTAAAGATACATTTCCAGCCAGAGGGAGTCTATGGATGGGTCATTTCCTCTTAAATGCACAGAACATAATGCATTGAGAAATTGAAAATGATAAATTTCGCTGTCCTTTTTTTAAACAATTTGGAGAAAGCCAGCATTCCTGTCTCAGTACATGCTTTAGCAAACTCAGGCCCTCAAATCTTGAGTAATGTTCTAATGTTATAATCGTGTGATTATTTTTCTCTATTTTGGGAATAGAAATGTAAACACACAAGACTTGTTGGAGTACATACAACATGTATTTTTTAACTGAACAATTTTGTAACAAGCCTCTGTCTGATTAGTAATAAAAAGTTATTTTATATGTATAATAGAGCTTAATGTTTTGCATGTATATAAGTCTAGTCTTCTTTTTTGAAGCATTGATGAAATATGCATGTGTATGGATTTTCATTTATAGATTTAATGATATTGGAACATGGGCAGTTCCTATGTGGCACTAATAAAGCCATCACTAGTCTTTATTTTAGTGGAATTTCTGTTGCAACTGACAATTGTAATTCACATGGCAGTTAAAAGGTTGCATATAGCATCTTTTTTTCCTCTCCTGACCAAACATATGTAGGATGACATGATACTGTACTGGTGTGCGGACAACATATGCCATTTCAAAGCAATTTTGCAATTGCTTCCAGGCCAAGGCCATGCAGCCACCTATATGGAAACAATCCCTGCTTTTAAGTCTTTTCATCTGAAGATTGGAAAACATTACAGTGTTAAGAAAACTTGACCTGTAGATGGTTAATTCATTGAGAAACAGCCTGTTGATCGTACCTGCTGCCTCATTGTGCTGACAGCTGCTGGACTTCTCTCAACAGACCATATGCTGCACAAGGTGCAGGATGCATTTTTAGCTTTATTTGTCTGACATACTTGGATTGATTTATGAATTCTTCTATTGATAATTATAATTTTTAATGTTTTAAAACAATTAAACAGACTTTAAAATGCAAAACATCCAAATAAAAGTTGGAAATGAGTATCAATGTATATCAGGTAAGATGCACAAAATTTAGTATTAAATAGCAGACATATACAAATCCTAGACAACAATGGTATATACATAAACATAAAGGGAGTTATGCTAGATCTATGAAAAAAATCTGT